>JAUMGZ010014491.1:0-10087 GCA_032359645.1 Pododesmus macrochisma | reverse complement strand
CATGGAGACCATGCTATTTTTAAGCGTATTTCGTTTCTACAATAATGTACAGCTTTTTTATCAACATATTCACAAAAAACACGTAAAGATAGAAATTTTGATATGTGACATGCCACAACTTTTACTATTTTTCTGACCGCAATACATGTTTATAAACTGTCTCTTTTTGCTGTTTACATGACCCTTAACAAAAGAAAAAGGTTTGTGTCGACCTTTTAAGTTTATTTCTCAGATAGCTGTCAAGTTACTTTTTCTAAATGAAATGATTATGCCAAGAAAAATAATCTGAAATAGTGCCGCTATTACAGAACAACATTAAGACCACCGAAGTTGGGTGACGTTAGCCTGCTACTGTATATATAATCTATAGTAGAACATAGAAATATGCATGTCACTATCAGCAGCTGCACCGATCATTATATCAAGATGGCGACACAAAACAGAATGTAACAAGTTACAATATAGAAAGACGAAGATACGATCAAGGCAATGTGTACCATCAGTGTATGAGTTAACAAAACACTTACTTCTATACTTGACAAATTGCACGTGTTGTTGTTTTTCCCTAAGTTTGCCTTTAAAAGTATAAGAGTAAATCAAGGGAGGTAATAGTACCAGAATTGTAATAGTAATATTACTTGCCTCCCTTGAAATGCCTCTGACTTATTTGTAGTAATGAAATAATTAAGTTTATTTAGTTTTCATTGTTAAAACTTATCTTTGAATAAATAAAATAATAAGATGAATAAACCAACATTTTGGTAGTGAAGTTAGGCCTGTTAATTAAGACGATCACAAAAGATTCCTTAATAAAAAAGAAAAGACAATATAAAATATGAAAAAGACAAAGTCCTTGTACCAAGCCAAATGTTTGATTCATACAAAACAATTAAAATTACTTAATATCGCAATATCATACATGTATTCAGTATGACCAAGAATAGATGTTGACGTTTCGTTTTATGCCAATGACTTAGTTTTACGCAACCATTCAGCTATTGCTTTATGGTTCTTAGTTTGATTTACGCCTTGTGTCAAATACCGTCGTTTGATTGGTTGAGGCTGTCCATTAGGAAGTGGGAAAGGATCTTCTAAAGCTTCCGAAAATATAGATTGGTTACCTCCCCTGGTACTGTTTAAGAGGTAAAAAGGTCGCCCCAAGGACCATCAATTTGTCATCTCAACACCATGATTGTACAATAAAAGTAGCTTTCGTGAACCGCTTCGCTCATTATAATTAAACATTGCGTCACTTATTGATCCCAGCTTGAGTGAATCAGAATAAAGAAAATGCAATAATGTTAAACAAAAAGGTAATGTATCTTGGGAAAGTCATCAAGCACATAAGGCCTACTCTAATATATTGATAATTTGTTTCCCGGTACCAGGAACTTTCAATACTAAAGGGATTGAAAAGATCTACGAAGAGATCAATTATTAAACATGCACCTTTTTCGGTACATTGTATTTTTTCACAGAAACTAGAAAAGTGAAGGTTTGAAAGATACATATACAAATCATCAGTCACCTTCATTCAGCATTAAAAAGTGTGCAGTTGCTTACAAAATGAAATGAAGTTTGGAATAATACAATTTCCTGAAAAACTTTTTGAGGAAAAACATAAACTAGAGGCCCATTGGGCCTTAACATCTATCTGGTTGAAATAGGCCTATTAAAGTAAATATTTCGTATTTGAATACTTTTGACCACAGGGTCATGCGTTCAACAAACTTATTTCTCCAAGCTCTAAAATTAAATATATACCAAACTATTAAGCACTACGTCTTCTAATTTATTAAAGATTTTTAAATTTCCGCCAGGGATGACTTCTACCAAGTTTGGATGAAATTAGTCCAATAGTTTTGGACAAGAAATCAAAAATGAGAATAGTTTATTATTTGCTATAGTGTTAAACTTTTACCAAAAAACGTGTTACCTATTTTTGACCCAAGAGTCACGCCTTGAACAAACTTGGTTCTCCATGACCTAAAGTTACTACATACCAAAACATTTAGCTCTAGGGCTTCTAGTTTTTTTGAACAAGATTTTTGAAGTTTTGACAATTTTGACAATTTTCCCCCTTTTGGCCACCAAGTGGTACCCCCTGGGGGCCAAGCCCCTTTATTTGAACAAAATCTGAATCCCCTTCCCCTTGGGACACTTTTCTACTAAGTTTGAATGAAATGGGTCCAGTGGTTTAGGAGAGGGAGTCGAAAATGTTAAAATTTAACAGCGACGGACAGGATTTGTATGGGAAAAGTCCAGATGGACTAAAAATATATTTGTTTAAAAAGAGGGAAATATATTTTGGGCTAGACCCATAATCAGTGGGCGGGTTGTGGATTTATGGAGGAGTTTCTTGTAAAACTGGTTAATGGACTCAACTTTCACATCTAATCTTATGTTAGTCCAATTTGCAGTTAATATTTTTTTGTGATTTTTTTACATTCAAAACTTTGTTCTAAAGCACAGATTTATATACTAGTATATGTTAGTATATAAATCTGTGTTCTAAAGCAAGGCTTTTATTGGAATAAATCAATTTGATATTCATACAGTTTAAAAAAAAATATGAAGGTTTTAAAAAAAATTAGATCTAAGTTGAAGATTGTTTGTTTTATTGGGGTTTAGCATCCCTTTCACACATGTTAACAAACAAACTGTCATATTTTCATGACAATGAGCCCATCAAAACAACGTTTTTCCACCAGTCTTAAAGAAGAACAAACCCATTTAAAACTAACTACTGCTACACATTATAGTAGATTTTATAGAACCATGCAGTTTGTAAATGATTTCAGCAATTCATGTATGCTTACCGGCGGGATAACAAACGACCTTCATTAAAGTTTTTGCTGAATTTTGATAAAATCAATCAATCTTATTTAATTCATGGATTTCCAGTAATTGCATAAAAAATTAAAACAATTTTTATTTATTTCTTTTAATAATAATTTATTTAATTTTTATTCCCAATATAAACAAATTGTAGTCTTAGTTCACTAATTACTTTTAAAACCGCTCACACATTGATCATGGAGGGCAGTGAAGATCTTTTTAATGAGCAGGGGAGATAATCATCACTGATCTTGACATTTTTTTTTAAATTTACACTGCAGATTATTCATTCTCTTACAGTTATGTAAAATGACAACTATGAACAGATACATGTAGTCAGTTTTAATGCCAATTATATTACAATGAAGTAGTAAAATAGTCAAGGGGAGTAATAATTATCTCCCCTGCTCTTCAAATCTAACCTTATTATCTAACAAGAATTTCACGAAATTAAATGTCTTGCCTTTGGCTGTCTATGCATGCATTTCCCCCACAAAAATAATTAGATTTTAATTCTATTGGATTTTTAAAGTTAAACTTATCCCTTGGAATCATATGTTAGCTTTATATGTCTCCGCTACATTTCAGGTGATAGTACAATCCATAAAATATCAATATTGTTATGAAATTACAAAAACAACCCCCCTTTCCCCTCCCCCAGGTGCTAATTTTGACAAAACTAAAAAAAAAAGGAATCTGTCAAGGAATAAACTATTTCACTTCTAAAACAGAAAAATTATATTGGAATTTTGTCATGGTAATGAATGCATTGGTAAAATATACTAGCAAAGTACAGGAGTGATTATTAATAGTGAATATTTAATATAAAACTTAAACTGTTTGTAAAAAATTGCACAATGTGAATGTAACATAGTTATAATGCTAGAACGGTGATGTAGATGAGTTACTCAAAGTGAAATGCAAATTTATTAGTTGTTAACATATGAAAAACACAACTTCTTAACGTTGATCAAAATGACAAAGTACAAAAACACACCAAAATAAAAATAAATCAATCAATTTACGTTTATATGAGCCAAAAACCCATTATGTATGTTAAAGTGTGTTGTTTATGGAACGTGTGTGCAAAATTTGAAGTCAATCGAAAAAAAAAAATAAAGAATTTATGTCCAATATTTAAATGGCACCAAATATTCATGTTTTTTATACCAAAAAGGGACCCAAGCATTCTAAATCTTCATTTCTGTCCTGCATTCAGTTACACACCCTATGACCTAACTGTGTACCAAATTTGGTTAGTGTAATGCCTATAGTTTTTGAGAAACAGAGCTAAACATGCAACTTCTTAACATAATTGTTGACGATGCCGACGCCGACGTAAAAGTAAGTACACTATAGTCTCCCTTTTGCTCCTTCGTCGCAGCGAGACAAAATTAAAAGATTTCACCTAATTTTGCAAATAAAAATCACTGGTGAAAGACTCAAATTATAATCCTGACACTGTTTGCTTACAATGATGCATTAATGGATTTGTCAGTATGTCACTGCCACCGAGATTTTTTGTAAGAAACAAGAACAATTAAAGAAGAAAAACAAACTAGAGCTGTCGCCAGGATGGCTGACTAATAACCCCGCTTCCGCCAAGTTATGTTTTTTTTAGAGTTATACTTCAATGAAATTAAAATGTTGCTGCACAGGAGTTGCACGGACAAGTACTTTGCACAAAGGGGCTTAAAACAATTTGAAACAACAATTAAAGCCTTAACATAGAGATTAGGATTTAGAATGGTCATTCACTAGCTGTACATGACGTCAATATCTAATAAACTAAAACACAAACACTTGGTTTAATAAATGTATCAAATTTATTACATGTAGTATCACAAACATTTCAAATTCAGTCGTAAATTGACACAGCATATGGTAATGAAACAAATATAGAATGGAATGGAAGGTAATGCTTGAGTGAAATTAATTTACACATAAAATATACTCCTGTTATTATTAGATTATTGTGATACTAGTAACTTGAGTGTGTCACAAAGCATCTAAACACACAAACGTAAATATAAATCTTTATATTTCTAACAATCAACAAATTCTCTTAAAATCTAAATTACAAACCTTGAACTTCATTGGAAAAATGAACGTCAGTGACATCAGTAATTACCACATCAGTAACACAAACAAAATAATTTTAGTATCAATTATTACCATTTGATATCAAAATTGACACATTTGATTCCCTTTAGTGTGACGGTAAATTATACAACACATAAAGATGAGTATTATACATACATATACAAGAGAGCTTGGTACACACAAAATACACAAACTATGCATAATTACATCAGAATGTAGTGCATGTCTAAATCTCAAGACAAAATGGCGAGAGTAACGACGTCGTGGTAGCTTTTAAGGCTGTAATGCATATTTATTTCTCAATACCGTTATACGTATGGACAGTCGTGAGCAGTGGCTTCTTGGTAGCTTTTACAGTTGTAGTGCATATCTAAACATCAGGACAAATGGATGGTCATGATAATGAGCCGTGATGTCAGGGTAGTTTTTATGGTTATATTTTATAAATAAATCTCACAAATGTACAGTCATGAGCATTGACGTCTTTCTAGCTATTACGGTTTTAATACATGTCAAACTCTCAAGACAAAATGGCGAGGGTAACCACGTCATGGCAGCTTTTATGACTGCAATGTATGTTTAATTCTCAAGACAGATGGACTGTTGAGATAAGTGACAACAATGGTAGCTTTCACATTTCGATGGTTTCTGATCTTCAATATCGAAAGTTGTCTACATTGAACTTTGAGCATATCAACACTTTATACATAAAGTAAAACAATGTGCTTAACCCAATCAAAATTGATAATTATATAAGGTTAACAAATTTCTTTACATACACATACATAACATTTGCTATTCATTTTCAGAATTTAGATAACAAGCATTAATTGGTAATAATTACATGATTAGTTATTGATTGGTAATAATTACATATTAGTTTTTATTTTGATTCAAAAACAGTACAAAGCAATTATAATTAAAAAAAAGTAATGAAGAAGCTGACAATAATTATGCACCAAATTTTAAAACATTTTATAAAAATGACTGAACAGAAAAATATGACTTATAGAGTTTTATTCTACATTAACAAAGGTAGCTGCAGTAGCCACGCCACAATTGTTATCTTTCTTCGACATCAGGACATAGCCGTCATTCCCCCAGTATGTAGACCAAGAGTTCTTAACTAACCAATAATCTTGGTTGTTCATCGTACCATATCCTACAGCCAAAACAGCATGGTCAAGCGAATCTGGGTCGCTTCCTGAAATATCCCACAAATTGAAACTTTAATAAAAAATATTTAAAAATACACCAGAATAAAATTATGATTAATTATTAAGTTATTAAAGACTTTTGGTCCAATGAATTCATACAATGAAAGGATAACTTTTAGAAACATTAATAATTAAAACATTTATTGTATGAAAGATGTTATTACATGTTTAGAATAATCCTAGTATTCTATTCATTAATTAAAGATCACATATTATACCTCAATAAATTATATCACATGGTCAAGCACACATATAATCATATAGGACAGTTTATTTTTAAGGTGGGATTTCAATGACATCACAAGTTATAATGCCCCAATGAAATACGTGTCAGGTCCCTCTAGTCAATGTCTTGCTAAACGATGTCTAATGTAAATTTGAGGATTTAGAACTTGCTACTTTTATAGTTATATTGGGTCTATTATGAGATAAAACAATTGAAACCTTCGGCCTTATGCAATATTGGTTTTCTTCTGTTACTCAAGAAATCTTCATACCACACTCATAAAAGTGTGTTATTGTATAACATTGAATCCAACTAGAAAATACACCTGCTAACAGCTCCTAGTATTATAGAGAGCTGTAACAGTATACATTGAAACCATATTAATTAACATGCGATATTCATACCAGTACAAATAAATTCATATCTCATTTTTAACACGTAGAAACATAAAGCTTTCTTCAGTCAAAATGTCCCAAGTCATACATACCACAATTAGGTTCATAATAAACTCCATTAGCATAAAATGACAAAGACTTGTGAGAAGCATCTATCGCCACGGAGATGGGACCCTGGTGGTAGAGTGCAAACTGCAAAGCATCCTGGTCACCAGATGTAATGTTTACATAACTTGTCAGATTAACAACAGGGCTGACTGATCTTGAATGACAATTTCCATCCTGCAAGAAAGAAAAATTATATAAAATAATGATTTTTAATAATAAATTTATTTTCCATTATAAAAAGAGACTTTAAAAGAAATTAATATATTATTATTTTTACATAGACGTAGAACCTTTTATTTATTACATGTATAAATAAAGCAAAGACGATAGTGTACTTGATATTCTTAATTCAAGGGATCACAAATACTCACTTTAGTTAGTTTTTTTTTCAAAGAATAAGTAAAGAGAATTTTTCAGTATTCTTGTTTAGAAAGTGCTGTATCAATTCAACAAGAATTTTCTTAAAAGTAAATCTGATTATAAACATGTATTGCTGTTGTTTGCCAATAGTTAAGAGCAATTCAGTTATTCAAACAAATCTTTATCTTTCAAAAGCATGCATCAGTTACTCAAGTAAACTAAAAGTTGTTTTTGTCTCTTTTGGAGGGGTGGGGATGGGGTAGGATAGCGTTAATTTACTCAAAGGTTACAGGAAAATATGCCATTATATTTTTCAATAAAGGGTCATAATTCAGATGTCACATCACATCAGAAAAATTGTGAAATCACACTTAAATGGTATACATGTACTTGTTTTTTATGACATAAAAAGTGAATACGAAATGGATAGTTAACGAACAGAAAAAAATTTGTGCCATTTGAAAATAATCCTTAACAAGGCCCATCTGGATTAGCATTTGAATACTTTTGACCCTAGGGTCATGCCTTGAACAAAGATGGTTCGCCATGCCCTAAAATTACTACAAATCAAAGCATTAAGCCCCTTTTGGCCCTTCTAGTGGCTTCAAATCTGATACACTTCCACTAGGGATGCCTTTTTCGAAGTTTGGAAGAAATTGGTTAAGCTGTTTTGGAAAAGAAGTCAAAAATTTGAAAAGTTAACATATTTGCTATAAATTTATATATATAGTGTTGAACTTTGACCCCAAAATGCATAACCTATTTTTGACCCTAGGGTCACACCTTGAACAAACTGTGTTCTCCATGCCCTAAAGTTACTACATACCAAAGCATTAGCCTCTAGGCCTTCAAGTTTATAAGAAGAAATGTTTTGAAATTTTATCAAATTTTCCCCTTTTGGCCCTCTAGTGGCGCCCTTTGGGGCCAAGACAAGAAGTTCAAATTGTGAAAAGTTAACATATTTGCTATTGTGTTGAATATTTGACCCAAAAACGTGTACCCTATGTTTGACCCCAGGGTCACGCCTTGAACAAACTTGGTCCTCTATGCCTTAAAGTTGCTACATACAAAAACATTAAGCTCTAGGCTTTCCAGTTTATAAGAAGAAGATTTTTGAAGTTTTGTCAAATTTCCCCCCTTTTGGGCCCCCTGGGGGGGCCAGCCCCTTCATTTGAACAAATCTGAATCCCCTCCCCCTACGGATAATTCCTACTATAATTGGATGAAATTGGTCTAGTAGTTTAAGAGAAGAAGTCAAAAATGTTAAAAGTTAATGACGACAGACGGATGACGGATGGGATTTGTATGAGAAAAGTCCACCTTCGACTTAGGGATACTTTCTACCAAGTTTGAATAAAATAGGTCCAGTGGTTTAGGATAAGAAGTCGAAAATGTTAAAAGTTAACGACGAAGGACAGACGACGGACGGGATTTGTATGAGAAAAGTCGACCTTGGACCTTTGGTCCAGATGGACTAAAAATCTTTGTCTTGCTTTGTGAGGAACAAAAGAACAGTCGATCCTCTAACATAGTACAATAAACATTAGTGATTAACCAATGACATAAGTTGATATTCACATGAACTTAAAATATACCAGTTTGATTTTAGTGTAAATGATATCACACTTACAGTTACTAAAATCATAATAACATAGAATAACCTCCAGCAAGAGAAGTTACAAAAAAAAGTACACTTTTACAAAATCAGTTTTGTAAATCATAGTTGATAGTGACCTTCTTCAAGCATAGAGCAAGATGAATTAATAATTGATTATTAACATAAAGGTGCAAAGGTCTCAATTGTAACTAGAAATGAGCACCAGATTGCAGCCACAATACAACTGAAATCTTATGTATGCTCAAGTCTGATCCAGATAGAGGTCATATTTCTCCTCTGGCATTAACTGTACATACTTTACAACGATGGTAGCCTTAGTTCTCCTCTTATGTAGGTCTGTGTACATACCTGACCTAAATAGGCGCCATATTTATCCTCTGGCATTAACTTTGTGTACATGCTTTACAACGATGGTAGCCTTAGTTTTCCTCTTATGCAGGTCTGTGTACATACCTGACCTAAATAGGCGCCATATTTATCCTCTGTTGTGAGACCTTTATTTCTCATTATCCAGTTGTAGGCCCTGAAGTCCTCACCGCCATCACAAGCATTATTTCCCGCACCCCATGAACAGTCCATTAGTTCTTGCTCGGAGAAACTCAATAATTTACCATACTGAAATTTTGTTTGTCAAAAGAGTTAACAACAAGAAGATGGCTTTACATAAGATTATCTTGTTGTCAGATCCTAATGTAATTATTGTATGAATGTACTATGTACCTGTAAATATGTTTAATTACTGTGATAAAATACTGTTTAAAGTCAACCAACAACAAGCATACAACACTGAACTGTCTACGGTACACAATATATTATAAACATGATGCTTAATGCTTAATATACATTGTATTCCTAGTTGTAAATATGTTTTTAGATCTATACCAGGTTGTAAATATAATTTTAGTAATATTCCATTGTTGTACATATAATTTTAGTACTTCATTGTATTCCTGGTATTAAATATGATTTTAGTACTTCACTGCATTGCAGGTTGTCAATATGATTTTAGTACTATTCCAGGTTGTAAATATGATTTAAGTTCTTCATTGTATTCCTGGTATTAAATATGATTTTAGTACTTCACTGTATTGCAGGTTGTCAATATGATTTTAGTACTATTCCAGGTTGTAAATATGATTTTAGTACTTCATTGTATTCCTGGTATTAAATATGATTTTAGTACTTCACTGTATTGCAGGTTGTCAATATGATTTTAGTACTA
>JAUMGZ010014480.1:0-10087 GCA_032359645.1 Pododesmus macrochisma | reverse complement strand
GCAGGAAGCATCCTAGGGGAAGGGGATTCAAGATTGTACAAATGAAGTATCTGACCCCAAGGGGACAGGTGGGCGGGCCAAAAGGGGTAAATTTGACAGTATGTCTTTAAATGATTTCTCCTCTGAAGCTACTGGGCAAATTTCAACCAGATGGACGTTAAGGCCCCATGGGCCTCTTGTTTATTTTAGTATTTTGGCTACTTAAATTTGATACCTTTGCCCATGATAGTGGAAACAACTTGTTTGCTTATTTTTATATATCATGAATTTTAAAAGCACTGTTGTCGTGGTAATATGTCTATAGTTTGTCCATTATTTTACATCTGACTATTCCACTTTGCACTAACAACTGGCTATATTTGACTTAAAATTCCTTACCTTAGACCAACTCTTATAAAATTGCATGGGATATATACATTCATCTCAATGAATAACCAGTCTGAAAGAAAGAAAATGTCTAGAAATTTGTCATTCCTGTGTTAAACTAGATTTTAGGTTTTTAGGCATTGCAGCTGTAAAAGGCAAACTGGTCTTTATAGTTAGAGAGTTGAAGTATATTGTACAACTGACTCTGTGATTTTTAATTTTAGTGATAACGAGTAATACGGAGATAACAACTACAAGTGCCACGATGACACATCCCACTGTCATAGGTTAGTGTCCTTAATTACTACTGGAATAAACACATAAACACAAAGTAGTATATATGGTGATATAGGTACTAAATATTAGTTGTATTTAGGTAGTAATTTGATCTATTCATTGTCAGTAGACAAAGTTTAAACAACAAAAAATCATGATTGAGTGGTAAAATATAACGGTAGAAATGAAAGGGCATCCCAGTTACGCTAACTACTTCCGGTAACAATTAAATGTTATTTTCCAGTTTTTTGCATGTGTGCGTGTGTGTGTGTGTGTGTGTGTGTGTGTGTGTGTGTCTAGCCATGAGTTGTTATAATATATATCTATAGTGTATGGTACATTTATTTAGAAGGTACTGTTAGAGGTCGTAGAAGGTCTCTTCGTGACAAATCAACTGACACACCAACTAAAGGTAACGCATCACTCTGATAGCATTGTGCTTTTGTGTTCTGCTTGTCTTGAAATTTGGAATCATGTTTGCTTGCAAGTTTAGTTCTGTTTAAAGTTGAAATTACTTTAATATTTATTGTAAATTGTAAAAATAGCAATTGCATTTATAGATTTAAAACATAGATTAGCCACAGTGATACAGTTTGGATACTCTTGATCACTTTATATTGGCACAGGTTTAATATTTGTGTTTTGTTTATTTGCTGATCAACAGCTGCATTAATATTTAAGTAGAGAAGAATATTCAGATACTACTGTGACATTTGTTTATCACCGTGATAGGTACCAGTAATCTTATTTCATTCCACTCTTTAATGACTAAACACAGTCATGACAATTGTTAATACTGACAACTTTATGATGACAGGGGGCATACTTTGCTTTGTACCTTTTCTTCCCATGCTTTATAAAGAAAAGAGAATTTTCATAGAATTGTGTTTGTGTTTATGTGTCTTTTTCCATTAAAAATTAGTTTTTAGACTTTTTCAAAAGTTCAAAGTTGACTTTTCCCATACCAATCCTTCTGTCATCCTCGTTAACTTTCACATTTTCAACTTCTTGTCAAGAACCGTTGGTCAGATTTTCACAAAACTTGATGTACATGTTCCTTGCATGGTCTCTTTTCAGAATATTGTTTGATGTTTCCAAATTCCATCCAATATGGCCGTTGTTGCTTCTGATTGACTTTAAGACATTTTTTACTTGTCAAGAATCGTTGATCAGATTTTCAGACAACTTTATGTAGACGTTCCTTGAAATTTAGTTTTAAAGATATTTTTTGCAATTTTTTACATTCTATACAACTCATGGCACAAGCAAATTATGTTATATTAGATATCACAACTAACAAATGTTTTAAACTCCCTTGCTAGAGGCAAGCACAGGACTCCCTTCCCCTACCCGTTATACCCTATCTCTCATAATGAACAAAATGCTACAGCTGCAAGAAGAAAGCACATTTAGAAGAAAAAAACATTTTTGACATTTTGTGATCGGCTAGGAAAAAGCTTGTAACAGAAAAATGCTAACCTTAAAGTACACTGTGAAAACCCCTTACCCATATCTCTTTCTTTCAAAACAGACTTTCTTTTATGTGTCCACTTTGCGAACTCAGCGCAGTGCTGTTTGTGTTGCATTGTCTTGCTACATTTCAAATAATTTTTGCTTGTTATTGAATTAAGCTTGTTCTGTTCACCAACACTTACTATGTATTTTTTACTACATATTGATTTATAACTATTTTTTTCAGAGATTCATTGGAATTCACTACATGTATTATAAAAAAAAATTAACTGATAATAATGTACAGGACATAATAGGCCAGAAAATGACAAATTTACAAAATTGGGCTTTCTGCATCTTCTTTATTACCATGGTTACCATATGATTATTCTATTCTCATTTCACACATTTTGCATATTATACAAAATGATACATATTTCAAAATGGCATGCAATAAGCCAAAGCTTTCAGTACTTTAGTACATGTGCTCTAGACTATGCTGACAGCATATTTCTGACACAACTTATATACATGTGTCTTGTACCATCATGTACTATTATCTTAACAAAGATCTTTCTCTTATTTTTGTATGGAGGAATGAAATTGACATTTCTTGTTATTAAAAAAATCAAAATCGAAATTTGTTGAAGTCACAATTATAATACTAATCAAGGTGCAGTTGTTGAAACTGTCATAGAGAATGTGATCCTCTGGCCTCTTTTCTTTTGTTTTATAAAGTATTTTGAATTACATTACTGTTTGAGTGTTTCTTATCATTTACTTTTTTATGTGAAAATATGCATTGCTGTATTGCTGTTTAGCTTCACAAAATGATACATAAGATCTGAATTTATTTTATAGTTCTCCAGCAACTGGTTTGTTGTTTGTTGCTTACCAATTTATGACAAATAAATTATCATTGTCAGGTCTAGGGTCAGCAGTCAAACCAAAGGAGGCCACAAAACCCAAGTCAAGAAAAGATAGTGGGATAAAAAGTAGAGAATCAAGTACAGAATCTCGGCAGAGTGAAAAAGATAGAGAGAAATCAAAGAAGAGAAGCAGACCACCTGCCAAGAAGAAGCTTCTTGTAGCTGAATCCTTGTTTGCGAGGAGGGACAGATCTGACTCAGCAAGTGGTAAATCTGATGTTCTAGAGAGCATTCCAAATGTTGATAAGGTATGATAATGGATAGAGTTGGATGATTCTATACTCATTTATTCTAAAACAAATATAAATGTCTTCTGTTGGTGTTCTTTCTATTTGTTGTCAAAGGTCAAAGGTGGACTTTATCCATACATATTTTGTTTTTCGTCTGTTGTCCATATGGCCGCTTCCAACAATGTCATAAACTTTTCACATTTTTAATATCCCTTCAAAACATGTCTCAATAACTAATTTCAACCAAACTTCAAAGGAAGCATCCCCAGGGGAAGGGGATTCAGATTTTCTCAAATGACGGGGGCTTGGCCTCCAGGGGTTGCTGCCGAGAGGCAAACTTTGGGAATATTTGACAAAATGTGAAAAATCTTATCCTAGCAAACTAAAAGGCTTAGAGCTTAATGCTTGCATATGTACTCATTTTAGGGAATGAAGCACGAAGTTTGCTCAAGAAGTATAATTTATTTTTATGATAATACTGGTCATTTCATTTACCGTCTGTATTGCAAAATTTATTTGTATAATTATATGATTCATTTCATTCAGAAATTAGATTTATTTCCAAAGACATCATGTATTCAAATTTTTTGCCTTGATTTTACAAGAAATTTAGCAAAGTTATGAAATTCAGGTCATTTATTAAGAGATTTGTGGTGCAATTTGTTGAAATATCAATCCAAGGGTTGTCTCCCCTTGTCACACACTTGTAAAACTAGACATTTAGCCATAAACAACATGAAGGTTCTAGTCTTTTGCACATGTATTACAAATATTCAATATATCTCAGCCTTTATTCTCAATTCATGATGATTAAATTGAAATATCAATGTAATTGGCATATCTTTCATTTGTAATTAATAAGTACAAAATGTTTTTTCTTTCTTTCAGCTG
The DNA here is from genome assembly GCA_032359645.1 of Pododesmus macrochisma. NCBI lineage: Eukaryota > Metazoa > Mollusca > Bivalvia > Pectinida > Anomiidae > Pododesmus > Pododesmus macrochisma. Next base: position 5,943 of record JAUMGZ010014480.1, on the reverse strand, counting down.
GTTGATCCTATGAAGAGTTATGGTTCTTCCCCTCATATTCTCGATGCTGTGAAAGGATTATCGTATGAGGGTGTGTCACCTGTGTCTATTCCTTCATCTCCTGCTAGTTCTACATCAGGTGGGCTATATCACCCCACCATCTCACTATTAACTCATCTTTAGATATTTATTCATTGTCCCTGGTGGAACGAGGATACACAAATGAGTTCTGTCTGTCTGTCTCCCCGTACAGCTGATTTTCAAGAGCATATTTAAAAAAGTGTTCAATATTTCGTTGATATGTCATTTTCTGTATGTGTTAACCTTGTTGTTGACCTGTGTACTTTGCTGTAATTGACTTTTCATTTTTTCCATTTTTGATGTTAGTATGGATCAAATGTTTTGTTTCTGGAAAAGAACAAAAAAAGGTTTAATATTTCTTCATTAAACTTGCTATTCATGTTATTTCCCTCTACATGTCACTAATAACTCATAAATAAAATAATATTCACTTCTTACATGTAAATTAGATACATGTCACTAAAAACTCATCTATAAAATAATATTCACTTCTTACATGTACATTAGATACCTTATATTGATTTATAGTCTCGCTGTTCTCAACTATATATATTTCTAAATTAATAGTTGTGTAGACATTTCATTAAATTTGCATGTTGAATACACATTCATGTAGATGTAGAATGAACATACATAATAGTAGTCTACACTATCCAAGTACATAGTAATAATCTTATCACACTATCACATCATAATAATATAATCACACTGTTCAGGGTATCATATTAATGTTATCACAAGATCCAGATGTGATTTAGTGTGAACATTAAGAAATACATGTTGATATATACCTTATTTGTGCAGGTGATAAGAGGTCCAAGAAGAGGACAATGTCACCTGCCTTGTCAGACACCAGTAGTGCTAGTGAATCTCATCAGATGGAGGCGCTGGAGGCTGCAGCAGCAGCACCAGCCAGAAACGGAAGCAGATCTACAGAGAAAGATAAAGGTTCTACATTATATAGTTCTTAAGAAAAGAGAGAGAACTTAAATCGTTTTCACGTTTCTTGATATAATGCAGAATTATTTAAACTGGCAGCAGCATGCTTATTTTTTACTTAACCATATAATGAGAAATGATTAAGCAACTTTTACTTTCATAATTATTTCAGTTCTTGTTTACCTCAGAAACTTGAAATGTTAAAACACTTGTATAAGACAAACTTATTAAGTTATTATCAGAATAGTTAATGTGTGATTGTGTATTGTATTTAATGTACTATATTAACTTTATTTGGTTGACTTAGTTGTCTTCAAGCTTAATTTTCATAATAACAAAAAAGAAGAGTTGAAAATATCAGTGCACATTAAAAACTTAACAGTATGGTATTCAATTGGCCTGAATTGCATTTGTAGGACCATTACCTACGCTGATATCTGGCATTCCAAAGAAAGCCTTTATCATAGAACAGGACCATAACCACTTCAAGTGTTCATATGAGGGCTGTAACAAAGCGTTCAGGAAGGAGAAGCTTCTGGATTCACATGTCAAGTACTATCACATCAGAAACCCCAAGGATCTACCAGCACCACCAAGAAAACGAAGGAAGACTACAAGTATATGTTAGTATCTATGGAAACATTAATTTATTATACAGAATCATTAATTTGTATTATTATACCTCATTAATGTAACAGCAGCGCTGATGGGCTAAAGCGTACCACATAATGGGGAAATAGAACATTGAATCTCCTCTAAGCGTGCACTCCAGGGAGATTCAATGTTTTATCTACCTGGAGTACGCGCAGCTCATTGAAGAATCGATGCAATGCGCATACTGTTTAAGGCCTGATTTCTTTTTCAGTGTAATAAACAACTTATGGCCCTATATGCCCTCAGAAAAATGACCACTTTAGGTAAATAAATCTTCAAATCACCCTGCTTACAGGGCCATTAATGTATAATATTGAAGCATTACTATACAGTATGTTTCATGTTATCAGTGCCATTATCCAGATATGGTTGTTTCATTTAAACGTATATGCTAATACTGCTATATTTAGTTAATTGTAATCAGTCTTTTGTTAATCCAAATTTTCCAAAAATTAATATTGTTCTTAGAACATCTTATTAAAAGAAAGATAGGTCAAATTTTTTATAGTAAGAAAAAAGAACACTTTTAGAATTAAAAAACTTGGAGAAATAGGAAAAATGTAAATGCCATTAATATGAGGCAAGACTTGTTTCTTTTAAAAACAATAAACAATGAAGACATATTTTAGGAAGTCATCATCTTCTATAAAATATGCAATATTTGATGGAACAGCCTGTTTATATTATTCTGCAGGTTCTACTGATTCTGATGCTTCGTCAAAACACAACACGCCCAAGGCTAAAAAACGACACATGTCAGCAGATGAACGACATTTACTCCAAAATAATCAGCCAATAGCCACATGTACAGCCACAGCAGAAGTAGCCAGTGAAAGTACATCATTGGATGTAGACAGTGGTAAGTAGGATTTTAAATCTGTTTTTATTAGAAAAAATTTAAACCTCTGTGTCACAAACAGTCTTAGATTATAGACTTGTAAATTGACTTGGGACTACATTTTTGCAGTTGTTAAGTAGATGTTATGATTCTTCGGAATGGTTACAAGGTCTCTAGCATCATAGCAAGTATAAGTAATAATATAAGAAAAATAATAGACACACATAAATCTCTGTATTGATCAAATACAGCTGTCATTCATCTTAACTTTGTTAAGACATATTATTATTTGTAAAAAAATTATTGACCAAAATTATTTTGTCCATAACCACACATGAAAGTATTGGTACTTGCAATTGAAATACATTGTTGGCAGCAACAAAGTAATATTTTATGGTTTTGTACCCAATACTCTTTTGTTTTTTATGTAAACAGAAAACAGAACGTTGTTGGAAATTTGAACATAACTCATTCCATGCAAAGACAACAGTTATACACCTTTATAAATAATTGTGTTAACAAAGTCTGTAATACAATGTGAAAATAATAAATTTGTACTACATCTCTTGTACATGGACTATATTATCATTATATTAGTGTTAGACTGATATCAGGTTTAAGTTGTTATATACATGAATAAAAACTAGTTTAAACCATCTATACAATTTAATATGATTTTAGAAATGGAGACAAAACCATCAACAGCGGCCATTAAACAAGAACGAACATATAGTCAAGACACAGCTGCCACTGAGGAATCCATTGAAACTGAAGAGGACGAACTGAATAAGGATGAAGTGGTTAATTGTATATGTCTCTATAATGAGGAAAATGGACTGATGATACAAGTAAGAATAGCACAGAGAATATACAACTTGTAAACTTCTAGTACTGCAATTTACTGCATAGTTTTACTAATTTTAATACAAGTTACAGCAGAAGGATAAGAGATATCAAGAATACAAGATGCTCCACCTAACCATTCTAATAGCCACTGGTTAATTTATTATATTGACAGGTTTAACCTAAGTAGGGTTTTTATTTTGATAATTAAAAAAATAAAATAATAGTAAGACTGAAAGATTTGAAAATTTCAAAATTAACTGGGTGGAAGTATATTCCTCTTCATGTATCTTCCTAGTCTTCAAATGCATTATTAACACAACAGATGTTAAACTATTAAATTCATTGACTAAATGCCTTGTGTCTGTTTCAGTGTGATGTCTGTTTGTGTTGGCAACATGCTGCATGTTTTGATCTTACACTGGAAACTCTACCCAAGAAATATATATGTTTTGTGTGTACTGATCCATCAGGTAAGCTTTGTACACTTCAGTCTCTACTCCATAAAGTCAAAGTATTTCTGTAGTCTGTCTCTTGACAGATGTATTGGTGTTTAAATTCTAACATCTCAATTGATTGATTCCAGAGTTTGTGATTTTGCTGATAGATATTAGTAGGAATCTTAATACAATATTAAAGATTTATGCTTTTGGTGTTTATGAAATTTCTTTCAGCTTATTAAAGCTGTACTGTTTGTGGTTGCAGTATTTTGCTGTGAGGTGCTTATTCTCTCAATATTTCAACTCATTTTGTTCTGAATTTTGTAGTGATATACAACGATGAATATTCAAATATATTTATCGGGCAAATTTTGCATGAACCTTAATTATGTTTCAGCAGGAATAATAATGCTTTTAAGGGTTAATGCACCAATGTGCTATTACATGTATTATCTTTTTCTCTTATTAAAATATCATTTATTTAATTAAAAAATGAAATTTTAAAGATCTACAACATAAATTTGTAATATCTTCTCAGGTGTACGTGATAGCTGTCGCTATATTTATGAACAAGATTGGTGGAAACTAGGACAGATGGCAACATTTGGATTTCTGGCCTGCAAAGATCATGATGATAAGAAATGTCGTACAGTAGAGGCTACTCATGGTCTTGTGACTGACATACACAATATAAGATCTGTGTTACACGGAGTAAAACAACAGATAAAGATATCAGAGTACATACAATAAAATAATCTTTACAGCCCACTGCCAGTTTCATTGTTTTTATATACTTCTAAATTTTGCTATTTTAGCTGATGGACAAAACACAAATGATACATGTGAAAAATAGAAATGATGAAAATCGTTTTCTTAGAAGTTCTTAAATCCAAGAATAAGTAATGTTGCAAATTTTTTTAAATTCAATATGAAACCATAAAATGCTTCAACAGTGAAAAAGAGGGAACTGTCATTGAGATTGGTTAGTTGCTTACTGGTTAATCTACTGGTGGTATGTCTTTTATATTACTTAGTATGTTCTGCACTCGTGAAAGCAGAATATGCAAACTAACATTTTTACTGACTCAATTTTCATGCAATAAATTACTTATGTTTTCTTTTTAAACAGGAACAAAAATCATTCTGAGTTTAAACTATGGCAGACAAATTTTGATGCAGAAGAATCCTGTATTTCTCCAATCAAAGAAGAGGGTGAAATTAAGTGTGAAACGATTGACCAATCAAACACTAACATAAATATGTCATGTAATGACGTTGACCAATTAGCATCAACGTCTGTAGACACCACTGAACAATCAACTGATGTTGTAAATGTTGTGAGTGAAGAACCATCAACCGTTTTACCATCAGGGAGCTCTGATCAACAACCAATAGCTGATGCAGTAGACAAAGAGTGTGTGATTGGTGCTGAACAGAGTTCAAATCTAACAGAAAAGGAACACACATACTCAAATGTTAGTGATAGTTCTAGTAATTTGTGTGATAAAATGGGAACAATAAATGACGAATCTAGTGCTAAACAGACCGAAATTACTAGTCCAAATACTTCAGCTAGCACATCAACACAAGAGATAAAAACTGAAGTTAAAACTGGGGAGGAACCCATAGATGTATCAAATGTGGTAAGTCATTCATATAATCTAATAATAGGAACCTGGAAAATTTACTTGTTTAGCAATTTATAAATGTAATCAAATATAGTATAATTAGTAGACTGAAGTTATAACTGAAGTGGAGACTAGATCTGTAGATGTTACTCAATAAATGTGATAAGTTTAATTAATCAAATATAACATGATATTACAACTGAGGTAGAAGTGGGGAGGAGTCTATAGATGTTACTTATTTTGAAATCATGTGATTGTATTACGTAACAGTACAAGGTTAGTATAAAATGTAATGGTGGTTTATCTGTGTCAACAATGAGTAATTCATGAAGGCAGGAATTGTATTTAGATCATAGATGGTTCTATTCCTTTCCAAAGATAACTACAGGCTGTTCCAGAATCAACCACATGGGAGGGATGGGTGGCACTTTTTCAGAGGCTCCACCACCCATCAAATATTAAAACTGATTTGATAAAGGAATGGTAGGAAATTCTTGATTGAACCCTGCCACCCATAATATATTAATTCAGGTGCCTCCCA
>JAUMGZ010014469.1:0-10087 GCA_032359645.1 Pododesmus macrochisma | reverse complement strand
TTGAAGAAGTCAAAAATGGGGAAGTTATCATAGTAGCTATAGTGTTGAACTTCGACCCCAAAATTTGCAACCTAATTTTGACCCAAAAATCACGCCTTAATTAAACTTGGTTCTCTATGTCCCGAAGTTACTACATACTAAAACATTAAGCTCTAGGCCTTTTAGTTTATTGAAAGAATTTTTTTTGAAATGCTATCAAATGTTCCCCGTTTGAACCCAAAAGTGGCGCCCCCTTCATTTAAACAAATCTGAACCCCCTTTCCATAGGGGTACTTTTTACTATTAAGTTTGTATAAAATTGGTCCTGTTATTTTGGACAAGAAGTCGAAAATGTGAAAAGTTAATATGTTTGCTATATATATAGTGTTGCACTTTGACCTCAAAACGCGTAACTTATTTTTGACCCCAGGATCACGCCTTGAACAAACTTTGTTCTCTGTGCCCTTAAGTTACTACATACCAAAGCATTAAGCTCTAGGCCATCTAGTTCATTAGAAGAGTTTTGAAATTTTGTCAATCCCCCTTTTGGACCTTAAAGTGGCGCCCCCTGTGGGCTAAGCCCCTTCAAGTTTGGATGAAATTGGTCCAGTAATTTTGGACAAGAGGTCGAAAATAAAAAAGTTAACATATTTGCTATAATGTTGAACTTTGACCCCAAAAGGCGTAACCTATGTTTGACCCAACGGTCACGCCTTGAATAAAACTTGGTTCTCTATGCCCTAAAGTTACTACATATCAAAACATTAAGCTCTAGGCCTTCTAGTTTATTAGAAGAAGATTCTTGAAATTTTGTCTAATTTTCCCCTTTTTGACCCAATAGTTGCGCCCACTTTGGTGGGCTGAGCCCCTCCATTTGTACAGATCGGAATCCTCTTCCCCTAGGAATTAACTGTACTTCCTACCAAGTTTGGATGAAATTAGTCCAGTAATTTTGGACAACAAGTCGAAAATATGAAAAAGTGCTAAAGTGTCCCCCTTTGACCCCAAGACGCGTAACCTATTTTTGACCCTATGGTCATACCTTGCACAAACTTGGTTATCCATACCCTAAGTTACTACATACTAACACATTAAGCTCTAGGCCTTCTAGTTTATTAGAAGATTTTTGAAGTTTTGTCAAGTTTTCCCCCCTTTTTGACCCTAGTGGAGCCCCCTGGGGCCCAGCCCCTTTATTTGAACAAATCTGAATCCACTTCCCCTAGGGATACTTCCTACTAAGTTTGGATAATGGTCCAGTGGTTCAGGAGAAGAAGTCGAAATTGTTAAAAGATAACGTCAACGGACGGACGGACGGACGGACGGACGGACGGACGACGGATGGGATTTGTATGAGAAAAGTCGCCTCGCAGCTGGTACACTGGTGAGGAATCCGGTTAGCTGGATCGAATCCCGGTGGCGTCACAACCCAATGCGTTAAGATTGGGTACTCTCCTCGCTCCCTGCTAAACACGTAGCAATAATGGGTTGGAGAAAGACTGGTTGGCTCGGTGTCAGTTAACTGTGACCGAGTGAGGTATCACGTCAATGTGTCTGCGACGTGATATTTTAGTGAGACAGCACTATAAAGTCGCCATCAGTGCGCACTGTCACAAGCAGGCACCGTCTCGATATGACCTTAGATGTTGAAAGGGACGTTAAACACAATGAAACAAACAAACAAACAAACCAGATGGACTAAAAACGAAATCATAAACTTTATAATAATTGTGCACAGAATACCCCAAACTGTCTATAAGATGGGCTGAAATGCTTTGAATATCGGGACGCTTTGCCCCTGGGCCTCAAGCAGGGCTTCGTATTTACAACCCGACGAAGGACTGCGGTACCGAGACCCCCGGTTAATCTCATTTAATCTCAGAGAGACATGTCGATCTAGAACCGGCCTCTACCATTTTTTTTCTTGGGTGAGGTTATCAAGAACATATAAGCTTCAGCTAGGTTACCGAGGTCATACAACTCTATTATTAAAGGAGGTATCAGCCATATGGGGTAGCAGTAACTTCTATAGTGTTTTATTATGTCTTTCATATTTTTAGTTATTATATTTTCATTATAGTGGGAACAAACATTGCTCTGATGTCGATATTAATATGTATTACAGTACTGATCCTATATGTATAGCGCTGCTTTTAAATAGCTCTATTATTATGAACACTTCACTGTAAAGCTAGCCGGACACGGATTTTCCGCATGGTATTTACGGCATTACTAAAACATCACACAGTCATCCTTTCGATTTGTATTCATAGTATGCACGCATGGTTTTCGGAAATCCACATTTATACCACTGCACACCTGTATGTAGATTACTTGACTAGGTCGCAAAAGAACGATAACAAGTATAGTTGTATCTTCTACATCAGGACACAAACATGAACAGTAAGCATCAAATATATCGCAAAATTGTGATAGTTCTTGTAGCTTCATTAATAACCAATGCTTTGTTGTTATTTTCGGCGCTTATCCTTTTTATGGTTCAAAATCAGCAAGGAGAAAGTGGTATAAAAACTGACACAAAGGCGACAGCTTTACCACTGGAGGAGAAACCCGAATTCATCGCAAATCTTGACCCAAACAGAGGAATCTGCTTACAGTGTGACGTCAAAGATGTTCCGATCAGTCAAACACTGTATGATCGCTTTATTGAAACAGACGACAATGTCAAACTTTGCTGTATAGAAAAACAGCCAGATATACAGAAGCTCATTATGGAGGTAAATACCAACACGTTACATTATATTGTAGAAATATAAAGCTGAAAATAATTTATACATTTATTATTATACGGTTTACGTTTGATTTTCAGTAGTTAATGCCTTTACATGTACATACTTATAACAGCTGATAAACCCAAAAATAAAACTTCGTCATTCACTGACTAGGAATAACAACAAACTCACGAGGATGTGCTCTTTCTGTATCTTAAAAAAGAAAACCCCAGCGTACACATACGGTCAATCTAATGTTAAATCTGTAAGTTTGTAAGCCTATGGATTTTCCTTCAGTATGATAAATTGCATGTACTGCCTTGTACATGTATAACAATGGCATATTTTTGCGTAATACTCGGAATTGTGTTTATGTTAATGTATGTTCTCACATACTGTTTATTTATAGCATATTATGTAATGTCAATTCAAGGAAGCTTGACAAAAGGAATTAAACTTTATAATATGAAATAGTGATCGACATGATTATTTTTAGGTCACTAAAGCTGTTTGCAGAAAATATATTAAGATATGCGTTACTAAACACAAAAGGCTGATATCTTTGTTTTAAATCGATATAATGTAAACGAGCCCTAACATGTTGTAAGATAAGCTATAAGGTCATTTGTTAGAATCCACGGCATTACGTCCCTTTGTTACAATTACAGTAAATAAGGGACATCATGTTTTTGCCGTTTCTTAAAATGGCTGGGTCGATAAGACAACTCTTTACTTAACTCTTGGTGTAGTCAATTAATACGTCTCTTGCGTCCATTAATGATAACAGCTTCGAGCAAGATCTAGGGTTTGGGACGGGGTAGTTCACACAGAGCTTTGGCTCCTTCCTCTTATCAATATCATGTTTATCGAAGGCATGATTCAGATTGCATTTTGTATTGTACTGATTTGTGATGTATGTCTCTGTTTGAGGTCCCATAACACGTTCCCAGTCATTTATGATTTATGAACCAACGAGTATACGGTTTTATACTAACACGTTTTCTAAATTGTTGTTGTTGTTGTTTGATTGATTGACATTATGGCTTTTTTTTGTAAAGAATTCATTCAGTCAGCTATATATAGTAATGATAATAATAAGTGATATTCTAGTATTATTTTATATTATTTACTACTATATTATGACGTCATCTCTACTGACAAAAACTGGATTGTCCGTAACAGCTGTTCAGAGGAATATTTTTGACATTCCCAATTATACTGCGCGTTCTACTAAATTTTGAAATTGACCATGTTTGTATTGTTAATTAAAACCATAATTAGGCTTTTCTAGCCCCTTTTGTATTCCCTCCTTTGGTAATCCGGGTCTTTTCTAAATTGATTTGCTCTAAACCGTCCATTGATGACGGTTAATTTGCAACTTAGCCTCAAATCTTGGTCGAGTTCTACCTCTCAGGGATTTGGGTTTTTTATCCTGTATATATTAGAAATTGATCGCTCGTTTCAATTTGCAATTCTGTATTTCATGTCAATAACGATTTGTGATATTTTACTCTTTGGGATGATCACTTTATATTTCTTAACACGTGTGTTATTTATTCAAGATGGCGCTGTCGAGTATCGAGAACAGGGAGGAATTCGTTGAAGGTAATATTTTCTAATAATTGAAACGTTTATTTGATTTAGAATAAACAAAACACTAAATACAAACATTAAGTCTTCGTTAATATTTAAGAAATGACATTCTGTTTGTCGTTATTCATGCGTTATAAACAAAAATGGAATGTCGCAAATTGCATGACGGCGTCAACCGCTTATTATATTTAAAACGTTATTTCACAACATTAAACCAAAAATAAAATTGTTGATTTCTATGATATGCAGACCATCAAATAGCAATTCCTAGAAGAAGAAGCGTGCGTCCCACATTTTCCTTTTGTTTGTTCATGTCCACGAACTTATGGGTTTTAAATATCGGCTGGGTTTTTCGTATTTACTACTTTGTTATACATTCACATATATTGTCTAATTGTAGGTATAGATGTAGACACGATGAAATGGTGGCGAAACCTTAAATATGCAGCACACGTGTACGCTGATCCGGGGAAAGTTAGAGGTAACATGTTATTTAAAGAGTTTTTTTGTATTTGAATAAATAATACTTCATAATTTTTGAGCATCTAAGCACGTTTAAAGTACAGTCGCAGAGGCATTAATTATCTTTTTACAGTGCATTAATTAATTATGCATACAGGAAAATAGTTTCATTTCGTATTATGATATAAATGTAGTTTTAAAATGTTTTCTGACTTAGAAAATTATCTGATGATAACGATTGTCAACTGCACGTCAAACTTAACAATACTAATAAATAATAATAATAATAATAATACATGACAAAAAAGTGTTTACACATTAATGCAAACTTACCTAACAAGTCAAATCACAAATCATGGTGTTGGTTTGTCAATGTCTCTCGTTCTGTTGATTTCACCAACATTCTGTTTTCTTCAATTGAAGACTATCAAATGCATCAGAGGCGCTTACCATATTTTAATGTCATATGATATCAAAGATTATGAAATTGTTGACAATAATGTTTTAAAAAAAACTAGTGAAGTCACAAAATGATGATCGATCGTTCTCTACCCGTTCCTAATTCTAAGCTTTTTGTACTATTTCTGTTAGTTTAGTGTATCAAGAAGTATCATCTATATTTCAGATAACCGTGGACTGGTATGGAAGCAAAACGGTCATGTCACATCTATTATAAATCATTTAGAACTTCTTGAGGATGGCAATATGACATTGACAGAGTTAGGTGCTGAAGGGACCTATTTAATTTATTCCCATGTTATGTTCCACTTCACCACGCCAGATTACCCCCCAATTGGCTACCATCGAATCACCAGAGTTAATGCTTTGAATACGAAATCAACTCCACTCATGATGAAGTTCGGTGGCTCATCTTCAACGAAAGACTTTCACAGAAGCTTTGCATGTTGTACAGTTGAACTTGGTTTAAATGAGAAAATATCCAGTGACATAAGCATTCAAGATCAACACGGAAGAACGTCCACCTACACCAAGACAAAGTACATCCATGATGGGAAATACTCAAACTTTTTTGGAATGATCAAACTGAAGTAAACTTTTGAAGAGTGTTCTTTAATAATACAAACAGACGATAAAAAGCATCAACTTGTGAATGTGGTGAAATAAACATAATATGTATTAAAGTTATGAACACACAGATGGTTGGTTTTAAGCCACTTCTATTAATTGCTATAGCCTGTTGCCCGTTTTTTATATTTTCTGATAATTAAACCTGTCTCGTTATCTTTAAACTGTTTATTTAAATTTAGCTTCAAGTTATGCTCAGTGATTTTTTTTGATAATATGTACATGTTATGATATTAAGATATCATCTCTGCTTGAGTGGGTGGCACACCGTTAAATAGGTTCACCTTCCTTGTCTTACTACCCCTTCTATACGTGTACTTTACTCCCTCGTTCCTATGGTTGATCCTCTACTTGTCATTTCGCTGAGTGTTCTCCTTTGGTCTTTCGTCGTGATATTAGGGAAACATTCTTATAGTGGCATACTGTGAAAAAGATTGCCATATATCAGATTGACATGGCATTGTAAGTCCACCGTTTTTCTTTTGTTGCTCATTTTCATGAATATATGTCTTCTCGTATTTAATACTTTATATAATGAAAGATATCAAATACAGCGTTAAGTTGTTTAATTTTTCCTTTCATGCATTTTAAATATTAGAAAAGAGAGATGTAGTATAGACATTTTACACAATTCTGCAATATACGTTGGTATATATATTTAACAAAATGCATTTTACCACAAATACATATATTTCTTTAATATATTATATGTAATGATAACAACAATGATTATTAATATTTCAACTTCAAATTGTTTAAAGAAAGGTAACCGTTATACTAGTATACTGTAGATAAAACCTACATTTTCAAATTTGATTACACCAATACTAAAGATTGAAGTACACAGTGGGGTAGGAGATTTAATAAGTTAATTTGTTAATCAAATGTGTTTAGTTCGATAATCAAATGTGTTTAGTTCATGCCGAAGTTACGTTGCTATAATGCAATTTCATTTTCAGTTTTATTTAGAGTTGAGACCCCTTATAACCCCGCACCATTTTGTTTATTTGTTAAACAGAGGTCCCAAGTCGTTTTGTTTTGATATGATAGCTGGCTGAAATATTGGTGTGACGTATATTGTATGCTGCTTCATTGCAATTTTATCGTGTTTTTATGTTTTCCACTGCCGCCCTTCTGATTCAGATAGATGTCTTTGTCTAACTTACAATAATGTCATACTTCCCGTTCCCTATTTTTTGTTGTTTCAAAGCCATAGGAGGGTTGCAAAATCCACTAATCCTGCGTGTGATTTTTTTTCTACCATTTAAGCTGTTCAGCTCCACTTAACTAATGTTCCGGTGAGCTATTCTACATGTAACAATGCTAATGCTATGCGTATTGATCTCTTAGTTATGTTATCTACTAAGAAATGTTTTTTACATATATAGTCAATGAATAGTCGTAAAATTGCTCCCTATGCCTTGTAGTTTGTCAACATGAAAGCGAGAACAGATTATATAATAACTAAAATATTGCCTTGTGAGCCATCTTGAAAAATTTACTTCGCATCTTCCCATTGTGTATTTCTTCACGAAATTTGATACCTTCATATTTTGTTCCGCAAATTTTAAGAAGTTTGAAGCGTTAAATAGATTTTAATGATTCTTCTGTCAAGATTGCTTTAATATATTTTCTCCGTATATTTTTTAATGATAGTTGTAATGAAGCCATGTAGTTTTGGTTTTGTAAATATATTAGCCTCCTAGCTTCGCTTTCATAGTACTTTCTGTCCAATGGTAGAATTTAGCCGAGTAATTATAACTGTTTGCTTATACATGTATACAAAACTTACCGGAACTTGTTAAATAAAGTAGTACATCCAAAAGTCCCTAGACGACATTAAAAACAAGAAGAAATAGGATCAACATAAAAATGAATACAAACAAACATCGTCGCATAAAAAAACATCCCCAAAATTATCTTTAAACTTGGATTGGCACTACAATATGACGTCAAACCACCTAAATGAGTAAAAGGAACTTGCCCATGACCCTAAACTTAGCTACGAATCAACTTTCATCAATGACCTTGAAGGGGAACATGACTTTAGAAAAGACAAGCCCTATTATAATTAAAGCTATGTAGTTAAATGGCGAGGGGATTCAGACATCCTTGTGTTAATTAATGATAAGAATCCCGGCAGTAATATAATAGCTATAAGAGATAAGATACTGTTCTCCGATTATTATGAGAAGATATAGTGCAAACTTGTTTTCTTTAACAATATTGTTAACTAGATGTCAGACAATGAGAAGTACCGGATTGAGCTTAGTTGTTGTGTTATATTGCAGAAATGCATAAAAACATCTACTATACAATCCCTCTTCCTGTCAATAATTTCCAATGCATTACACGGTATAAGGAACAACCAGAGGTGCTGGAAGAATGTGGATAAAGTCGTTGATAAGAAAAACTAAGACACTATTTAACCGACATGAACATGGCAAAACAAAATTGAAAACACGCGAAAAAATAATCAGTAATTAAATTAAAAGGAAAACATAACGAACATCTATTAAAAACTGGAAGCGGAAAACTCTCCATAGTGAACAATGAAGCACGTCAGTAATAGAATATTGCACTGATATCATGACGAAAGACGGAAGGAAAATGAGAGTCTCAGAAACAGATCAATTTTTGGTGCTTTCTTATTTTTTATCTAGAAAGTATTCTTTTGAGTATATAGTTACACTCGCTATGTTTAGTACTATAATGTTTAACGTTAAACTGGAGTTCGATATATCTGATGACACTTTATCAGGAATGTTAGATCCTTTTTCATTATTCACCTATAAAAGGGCGATTTTCTGTTACAGTTTTATGAATGACTGTGTTTAAAGCTAATAGTTAATTTGCTGGTTACGCTTTCAGTGACTGTTCATGAATTGATGATAATTATATATATATATATATATATATATATATATATATATATATATTGTATATACATCACATTTATTTCTTTATATATATTTTGTTCAATGTACGTTCACGTTGTTATGCTCTCGGGTTGAAATTAAGATTAACATTAAGATAAGATACATGCAACTCATATTTGTACATTGATATTGTATATACAAGGTTACGTATAATGTCATAATGACATATATATATATACATATATTAGAAATAAACTTCACCTCCACTCGTGACACACATCAGATATCTGATGTGTTTATTCATATTACATCCGACGACGAAAAACGTGTACGAGTGTAAAATAGACAACAACTGAACATTTGTGTCTTACATTACGTTGTTTAAATACTAAATCAAAACAGATAAACCACAGCTTACGAACAAAATAGTCTACTGATAAGTAACAGTAAGCGTTTGGTACAAACAATCTAATCACACTGAAGGATGTTACATCTACTTTGTATTCTTGGCTAGATAAGCCCTCATTTCCTATGACACATATATCGTGTTTATATTTAATTTTTAAAAATTACACGCATGTACTGTATTTTTAAAACAGCCATTGAAATGACACAGTGTGATTAGCATTATATATAACTGGGCTCGCTACAGAAATGACGGGGTATTTAACTTCTGTTATTTACAAGTTAGTGCTATTAATAGTAACTGACCTAAATATCGTTACTCAAGTACATTTATGTAACTTTCGGTTTACAATCAAACACTGAGTCTGTAAACCGAAAATGGAAATCCACTTTATACTATGCGTATATCGAATAATATTATTTTTTTATCGGACAGTTCACGAGACATGCCCGCTAATTAGGAGTAGAAGATGGATAACGAGGGAAATGATCGTGCTGGAGCATGCAAACGCAATGGTTTTCGGTGGATCATGGGTGTGTGCAAAGTTTCAGTAGTATTGAATGTATTGGTGCTAATTTCTGCATTTACATATGTTATGCTAAGACATGTACAGAATCCACCCAAACCAACCCATCCGCCTCCCGCGAAAAGGCAAGCGTTCATGCCAAATCCGGATAAAAGTTCGGGAATCTGTATACCATGTGACGCCAAGGATGCATGGGTCAATCACACACTTTACGACCGCTTCAGTGAAACAAAAGACAATGGCAAGCTGTGCTGTATAGATAAAGAACAAGATATTCAGGAATTTATCACACAGGTATTTATCTTCAGTTTCCTCTTAAACGCATAGGATGTAAGAGTTTCGTGTCAAAGTTTGGTATCTGAAAAAGTGCAGACTTGATGTGATTCAATAGGTATGGTGTTAAAATGTACTACCGCGCCGTTTCCGA
>JAUMGZ010014458.1:0-10087 GCA_032359645.1 Pododesmus macrochisma | reverse complement strand
TAACCTTCCGGCGAGATTTAATCTTGTTAATTGATTTGCTTTTACAAATGTATATTTTTTGTTACATAATTCAGTAAATATGTTAGGACAGCATGGGTTAAAAAGTGTGTGTGTGTGTGTGTGTTTAACTAGGACTTAACGTCACTTCCAGAGGATTTCACCGATATCGTGACAAAAGACCAAAGGGGAAAAACCAAACTATAAGACAGGAAGAAAAGCGTTGGCAAAAACGGGAAATCAAAGTAAAAGGGATAGTTCTGAAAGAAGGATGCTCCCATGCAACGGCGTTTCCGCCTTTTCTTCTATCGAACTTAACATTGGGACCTTTATCGTTCCAGGGGGTTAAAAATCCTCCACCTCAATGGGTTAAGTGGGGTGGTAGGGCTTTTAAACCACACCATTCCCTTAGTTGGTTGAACTTTTTAAGATTTTCCGTAGTTGTTGCTGCCGTAAAATATTTTTGTGATATGATTATATATTTATCAAGCATTTGATGCTTGTGGAAAGGGTTTTTCTCTTTTGTTATTTCGTTACTATAGAGGTGACATATTCTGATGGTGACACATGCTTCTTTTTCCGTCAGAGGCGGTATGATTTATATTTTGACCTAACTTCTGTTTATCTGTTTTTACTGTAGAAACATATCGAAAACCAGAAGAAACGTTCATTTTGATTGTTGGAAAAGCTCCAAAAAAGGGTATATAGCTAAAAAATGTAATAATTGATATTAGATAGTCCGCGTTAATTTTGCGAAGTGCTATCAACACCACTGTATGATGGAACTGTCGCAAAGAGATAATTAAACGAATGTTCCGAAACGACAAAATAAATTTTTTTCTCCTGAGATAAGCTTTTTCCTGCGTTCTGTCATCCTATTACTCAGCGATAAAGCATCAATTGTGCATGAGACTGTTGGGAATTACAAGTCGTCGGGCATAGTGCACTATGATTGTTAAATCATATATCAAACGATTTTGTAAGAGTAATTTGAGATAAATAGTTGCTTAAAAGTATTGAATTGAGAAAATAAAATATGTCTTGTTGGGAGAACTATAGTTCAGCGGTCTCACATCCCATTGAAGGCGTACTGCGATGCACATGTTGAAAATAGACTGGTTACCTACCCTGATACACAAAGCAACTGGAAACCCGTTTAGGTGAAAAGAAAAATGTCAACAACAGTAGCGTGTAAAAAATTGTAAACAATAATACATGTAGGTATCATCCGTGGTATTGATGTTTGAATTTGACAGAAGGGATTAACTTTGATACCAGAATAAACTCAAAGGCCAAAACCTACTTTGGTAGTGGCATGGCCAGACATAAAGTTTTCAGTCAAATAACTTTCCTGTGTGCTTCTCAATATAAAGTTCATATGAGCAGTTCAAAGGCATTCGGACGTTGTGACTGTTAACACCGGGACACTTAAGGGTTTTTAATTCGGGAATACATAATGAAACATATATCGGTTTATATAAACAAGTTAAATGTTAATACATAGAATCAAATTCGCCTAAAATATCGTTTCCTTGGCGGTGTTGAAGTCTTTCAAGTGTGGAAAAAGGAAGATGTATCAGTTCTACATTGTCAATATTTTCATATAGAAAAATAACGTGCACAGCATATATTAGTTTTAATTCAAATAAATGAAATTAACTCGAGTGATGCTTTACCTTTTACCTAAGTTAACATTTGACTAATCTACCAAAACCACTGGACCTATTTCAGCCAAACGTGCTATACATGAGGGAAGAGGTTTCGGATTTCTTCATATAACGGGGCTCAATTTTCAGGGGCACCATTATGAGGCAAAAAAGGGAAATACAAAACTTCAAAAAAAGATTTATTATTAACTAGAATGTAATACTTGCATATATATGCATTAACCTCAGTGCATGGAGAATTAATTTTGTTTAAGTATGACCATCGGTTGAAAAAAATAGGCCAAACATTTTGGGGTAAAAAATCAATATCTTGAGAAATATGTCAACTTTCAACTTCTGCACTGTTACAGGACCAATTTCAACTTAACTTTAAACCATCATGAGGTGAAGACGATTAAAAAACATCCAGGTGATAGGAAGCCATATAGTAAAATGAGGTAACTAGGTAACCAAGTTCACTGAAAACTTTGCGAAATGCAACAAAAACTTATAGGAAATTAGAAAGGCTACGTCTTAGAATTACGTTTCAATGTGTTGCTTAAAAAACCCTCCACTTAAAACTCTGACGACTATCTTTTTTAAAGATATTTCTTGTTATCATTGGATATAATTTGCATACACCGGAATGACACAGAAGCATCACGGCGGGTGAAACATGTGTAGCAGGAAACGCTAACCATATCGCGAGCACCTGGTTTCGCTTCCAATTTTTAATAAAAGTTGGTGATGTTTCCTTTTGAGTGAATAAATGTGTATTTGTGTCTTTTTTGAGTGCGTCCCAGTTTTCCTTTTGTTGCCCATGTTCATGGACTTACGGCTTTAGAATGTCGTTTTTGTTTTTCGTATTTACTACTTTGTTGCCGTTTTCCTTTAACGCAAGAGTCATCCTTCCTAAATGTGCATGTGGTCCGCTTCTGAAGACCCTTCAACCCCCGCTGAATGATTAACAACAATAAGATTCAATAAATTGTTTGGAGTCGTTAAACCAATTTCCTACGTAACCCATAGAAAGAGGAACAATAGACCACGAACAACAACTTTGAGAACAAAAAGAGTTTTATGATTAAATATTGAAATTTATACGCCTTAAATATAATAGTAAATCGAAAAACCAAGTCCATGGACATTGGCAAACGATAAGAAAACGTTGGACGCACACAGAGACATGAACAAAATATACATTCATTAACTAAAAATGAAACAACACGAACAGACAAACATAGTGTTACGAATACTTTAGACACATAAGTATCAACGAGAGAAACAGGAATTCCGCGGAATGATATGTCTCGACGTGTCATCTTTGACCATCAATGCATAATTAGTGAAAGAACAATTTTGATACATATTTGGTTGAAATTGGACCATTTGTAAAACAGAAAGAGCATGGAATCCGATTAAACAATGATACTTTTGTATCCTAATTAATACGCAAAAATATACATGCATCGCATTGGCCTTCGAACTTAGCCCAAGTCATGTTATTATGCACTTGCATACCATATTTGGTTGAAAACAGATCATTTTCAGAGCACTTAGAGCACGGCAACTGATTAACCAATGAGAATTTAGTAACCTAATTAATATGCGTAAATATGCACGCATCGCACTAGCCTTCAAACTTAGCCCGAATATTGTCTTATGTACTTACATACATAATTTGGTTGAAATCAGACCATTTTAGAGCAGTTAAAGCACGGAAACCAAAGTGTGACAGACGGATGGACGGACGGACGGACGGACGGACACACCCCAATTAGCAACATTATTATGAAAGTAGAGCGGTACAGATAGTGCGACGAGGAGTACAAAAATCCCATGGCCGGATTGATTGACTTACTTTACGTGGACTGACTGATTGACATACTACGCAATTAAGAAATAATGTAAACTCGTATACTAAATAGTATTTATATAGGTCAAGAGCATGGTTTTCTCACACATTTGGTTGGTTTGACGTCATTTCCTCTGTTAGCTACGTCAGCTACTCAGTTCGAAAAGAAATATTTTGGCTTTAGTCTTGATGATTGTTGTGATGTCAATTCAGTTGCGTACATTCCGGTGCTTGGTTGTTTAACGCAGTTATTGTTTGTTTGTCAATGTCTCTCGTTCTGTTGATTCCATGCATACTGTTGTTTTTTAGTCTTTTAATTTCACTTTTTGCTACATAGATGACGTTTGTCACTGAAGATTAAACATTTTGGTGATAACGTGGACATTATATATCCTCTGGAACTCGAAATAAAAGACGCTACTGACACCGACTTCTCTGCAACATACGTATACCTCCTACTGAACATCGGCACGAATGGTACCTTTTCTACTAAATTGTATGACAAACGTAACGACTTCAGTTTACCCATAGTCAACTTCCCATTCTTAAACAGCAACATACCCACCTCGATTGCTTATGGAGTGTATGTGTCATATATAATTCGTTATTTAAGAGCGTGTTATCACTACCAAGATTTAATCACTAGAGGATTGTTGTTGACATCCAAGCTCTTGAGACAGCGGGTTATACAGTACCCAGACTTCGGTCTTATTTCAGGAAGTTAAATGGCCGAAATCATGATACCGTGGGGGGGATTTGACAAGTCTGTTTCTGATATAATTATAGACACAAACAATCCCTACGTCATAGTTTGAAAGTTTGAATTGCCCTACGTCATAGTTTAGGTTTCTACCTGTCATTAATGTGGCTTCATATGTGCCTGTATTCTTAATTTGTATGTTTGACTGATATACATTTCGGCTTTCATATTTCGGCAACCTCCTTTCTAAATTGTTAGTAAGTCAATCAGTCAGTTCATCCAAATTCAGTCAGTCAGTCAGCCTTTGATTATATACATATATATATATAAGGCACGACTGTCTGAACAAGTCTTATATACATGTACATTGCATATGCACATAAAGCACTAATGACTATGTCCCCTTTCATATCTGTGTCAGACGTTGCCAAACTCCCTCCAATATGGCTACTTTGGCTTGTGATTGTCTAAGACCTATTCAACTTGTCAGAAACCGTTTGTCAGATTTTTGAAAAACTTCATGTAGATGTTGGTCCTATGATCCCCTTTCAAAGTTGTTACTGGTGTACTCGGGACAATGGAGTCTATACTTCATGTTGTTGCAAAGGTGGTTTGTTAGTGGAAAGAATCAAAACTGGACAATTATTTCAAAGTATAATGTCATTGTTTCTAATAATGAGTGTCCTTGAGACTCCACTGTACTACGTGTGACAAGTAAAAAGTCCTGTATCTGCCAGGGGAGTAAATGCTGAACATGCTATAACTTTCCTAAATTTAGTAAAATTTTACCGATACCCAGGCCATATGTAACTTTTGATAAATGTCTAGTTATTGATTGCAACAAAACACAGCACTCCTTGCACGTTATTACACCAACAAGAAAAATTGCTTACACCTTACATTATGTTAGGATTTCAAAATGACCATCACCAAATCTGGAGGTCTGTCACTCCTGGCATATATACAAAACAAGAAGAAATAGGATCAACAGAACTAACGCTATTGACAAACCAACAATAGCTTCATCAAAAAGTCACCACAAGAACTAACCAGCCAAATGCGACTGTTTTTGTTCGGGTATTAAAACTTACGCCAACCATTTCAACGGATGTACAAGTATCGCGGTTCAGTAAGTTCAGTACTTTGATTCTTGTTTAGTCTTTATCGTGACATTAGTGATATATTCTTATGGAAAGGATTGTCATATACCGAAATGATACCTTGCGGCTGGTGGTTCATGGGTAGGAAAAAACACTCACTCTTTCGCCGATACCTTGGTTAGCTTTTGGCAAGAAAATTTCGTATTGTTGTTGAGGTATTGATTTTGTACATCATAACCATCGTGAATTGTTAATTGTTTCCCCTTTGGCTCTGTACCTTTGATTAACCGAAGTCTTGTCTATTCTAAATTAATTTTCTATATAGCGTCCATTTATGACGGCTGCTTTAAAGCAAGATATGAGGTTCGCGACGGTGGTGTCTCACACGGAGTATTAGCTCTTTTCTCTTATAAATATCATATTTATCGAAGGCATGTTTCAGATTCCAATTTTGTATTTTTAGTTGTTTGATAGAAGATTTTTAATTTTATTTTTTAGTTAAAAATTATATGTTTGTTCTTTTTGTTGTTGTATGCGTCCCACGTTTTCATTGTATTTGCCTATATCTGTAGACTTTTGTCTCGAAAATCGTCCTGGTTATAATTATTTTCTACCAAACGTTGTAAGAATTAGTAATACAGAGCCTTGTCAAAGATCCGTTTACTCACATTGATATAAAAAGCAAATTATCTTAAAAGAAAATAATCGAAGCAGATATCGAACAACAAGGGCAGAAGTTTTAAGTACAAGTATGTTGCAATGTATTATAGATACGCAATGTTATCCAAGCGTCTTAGCTTGATTTTCGTAAACTTTCTTAAAATGCAATTATGTATGTGTAAGAGGCACTTCGTCATTTTATTCAAGGTCAATAATTTTACCCCAGTCATTTATTTGGCTTCATACTTAGTACCTAAAATTTAAATGTGTGCTCTTGATTGACATTCATCTTCCCTTATGCCTTTTTATACTCCCACCGCAACGAAGTTGGTGGTATATAGTGATTGTGTTGGCCGTCCGTGCGTCCACAAGAGTAGTGGCCCAGTGGTTAAGGTGTTCGCTTCGTGCTAGTAGACTTGCACAAGCCTACACCGTCTAGATATGACCTATACATGAGTTAAAGGGGCGCTGAATCTCAAATAAACAAACAGCCGGCCGTGCGTAGGTTAGTGTGTGCCGGTGTCCGTCCGAACAGTTTCCGAAGCATATCTCACATACCGTTAAAATCAGTTTACAGGTACGAAAGGCAGTGTGCACGTGTCGGCGCGTATAATAAGTACAAATGTATGTCACTGCAACCTCTAAGATGACCTTTGACATACATTATTGAATCTTGGTTTCCAGAACATATCTCCCATGTTTTTTTCACATATTGTAATGAAACGTAGTAAATACTTATATACATTTGCGGAAGACGGCATGTTACGTACCATATATAAGTCACTGCGATCTCTATCTTGACTGTTGACATGCATTATCGAATATTGGTTTCCGGTGCATATCTCCTATGTTTTTTCACATATCGTTATGAAACTTAAGTATTTTGTAACATACATTTTACCATTAGTAGGTCTTGACCTGGACCTACATTTTATTGAAAATTGGCTATCAGAGCATACATCCCCTACGTTTTCACACGTTATGTAATTTAGTATATGAGTACTTGTGTGTAAGGTAGTGTGTCGCATAAGTAGGTTACTGTGACCTTTGTCCTTATTCTTGACCTGCATTAGTTTGAATATTGGTTTCCAGAGCATATCTTTTACACTGTAACAACGTTCAGTACAAGTTGGTATGTGAGTACATGTGTGGAAGAAGGTGTGTCGCTAGCCTTAAGTATGTCAGTGTTACCAATTCTTTGACCCTTAAGCTTTGACCCAAATAATATAAATTTGCATTCCACTTTATTTATTACTTATTATCTAAGTTGTGTAATGTACACATATTCAATTTAGTGACATTTTAATAAATGCTCTTTTTCGACTAACTCATCTCTTCTGTTATTTGTAGAACAAAAAAAAGCAGATTCTCCCTGTGTGTATTATTGAGTTGTAGATTCATGATGCTATACTTATAATTATTGCTTGATATATGAAAGTGGTTAAGCTAAGAGCTAAAACACGAAGAAAAAGGATCAACAGAACAAAAGTTATTGGCAAATAAACCATTGCTTCATTAAAAAGTCACTACTAGAATGAACAAGGAAACAGAGACGGGCGTTTAAAATGACGTCAAACCAACCAAATGGGTAAGAGGACATCGCTTCTGAATCGAAGCCAAGCTCAAAATCATCTGTCATCAACGTAATCGGAGGGGGAAACATGAATTTATAACAAACAAACAATACCTCGATAAATCAAATATCTGAAGCCAAGCAATGAACAATGGTTATAAAGGACAAAAACTACACCGAAACAATATTATAAAATTGCCTTACCCAAACTTTAGATGTGCGCAGTCAAAATGGGAAGTTTATAACGTATTACCCTGGACTCGTGTTCGGACAATCCAGTCCTCGTCAAAAAAAGGTGACGTTATAACATATATTGAATTCAATATTATCAAATGACAGACTGACGCACAGACTGACTTACTTACAATAAGAAAGAGCCGAAGTGTCAATAGACAAGTACAAACATTTCAAATACAGGTAAATATAAGACTCTACAGTCCATTACTAATTCGTGTCAGCATTACTGGGTAGGTGGAGGGCGCTTGACTCGGTGTCAGGATAATTTGACCGAGTGAAGTATCATGTCAATGTGTCTGCAGCGTGATATTTCAAAGAGACAGCACTATAAAGTCGCTGCCAATGCGTACTGTCACAAGCAGACACCGTCTCGATAAGACTTAGGCGTGATTTAAAGGGACGTTAAACCAAAGACAAACAAGCAATCAATATGAATTGAGAATAACAATATTGTTTGTTAGTGTTAAAAAAAGTTACCTTCCGTTAAGTGTTTTATCATTTACTGATATTTGACATTTCATATAAAAACAATCATGTGCACTCTTATAAAATGGAAAATTCATATAATGGTATCAGTATCAATCAAATAAACCACACACAACAATGTTTTCAAGCAGCTCGCTGATATCGCTAACGTAACAACGGAATGCCGCTTTATTGACTCTCAATTTGACTACAGTCAAACCTGTCTATAACGACCACCCAGGAGACCAGAAAAAATAGTGTCTGTATATGGAGGTGGTTTTTACATACAGTTTACCAAGTGTAATTACACAAAGCTTAGTGGCCTTAGTGGCTAATACTGAAAAAGGTAGGAATGTTTTGATTTAACGCCACACTGCAGGAGCATGGAGGGGACATGTTTCATTTCGTTCCACGACTTATTAAGTCGTGACCACAAGATAGTGAGTTGTGGGAACGCGATAACATTTTTTTTGCATTTTTCGGCCAGCAGTACGACGTATGCAAGTATGGCTTTGCTGTATATACCTAAATGTACCTGCCTACCTAAATGCAAAAACGTTATCTCGTTCCCACGGCTTGCTATCTCGTAAGTCGAGTCGTGGGAATGAGATAAAACAAATACATTTTATTACGTTGCGGGAACTAAATAAAAAAAATTGTTCGCATTTCCCCTCTATGCTTTGTGTGCCACACTAAACACACACTAATTGAACACTTATTCAGGTGAATAGTTAAATATATTCCAATGAAGTATTCGAATATCTGTAATTTACAGCGATTCATATTCAGAATTTTTTTTTCAAAAATAGCATGTATGTTTTGAGGTTCTCAATCAAAAATTATAAGGCACTGATGAGGAAATAGTAGAAAAAGGTTACCATACACCGGAATGATACGGAGGCATCGCGTCGGGTGACACATGTGAAGCAGAAAACGCTAAACATATCCCGAGCACCTAGTTTCGCTTCTAGTTTTTTAATAGAAGCTCGTTATGATTCCATTTTTAGCTAATAAATGTATATTTGGTTCATTTTTTTGGTGTGCGTCCAACGTTTTCTTTTTGTTTGCCAATGTCCATTGACTTACTGCCTTAGAATATCGACTTGGTTTTTTGATTTACTATTGTATTGGAAGTATTAAGAAGATATTAAAATACATTCACAAGTATATACTCATCTCCACTATCTTAAAGTGACATTCACACTTCGGAACGATGGAAGCAATTACTTCAATAAAACGAAATACATGTATGCATAATAGAGTAAAATCTAGATGATCTGTCACAAAAATAATATTTTTGATAATTTAGATGCCAGGTTTTAAGCGAAATATTGAAAATTCGCCTCCTGATCTCCCATTATCTCTCATTAGATAGCAGACGAAATAAGAGTGAACAGCGATATAGTTTTAAAAATAGCATCAATGTCAGACACCTGGACAGAAAAATCCTTGCAAATCAAGAACGCACCTGATACCTTTCATAACTTCTAAGCACACGGGTAAAACCGTATCCTGATCCTATATCACTGAATGAACTCTGTCCGATAACATAAAACAAAAAACAACAAAACTATTTAAATACCTGTACCGAGCAATATCCGCCCCGAATTACAAATTTTTGTTATTTTTGAAATTTGGTAACGTTATAAAGAAACTTGAGGTAAAGGTTTAATCAACGAAAAGTAACGAACTTTTCATGCTTAATAAAAAAAACTATTTTGAAAATAAATAAAAAACAAGCAACAATTACTATTCTTTATTGTAAAATAGTAAATAGAAAGACGATATTCTAGGCCGTAAGTCCATGGACATTGGCAAACAATAAGAAAACGTGGGACGCACACAGAAAAATGA
>JAUMGZ010014447.1:0-10088 GCA_032359645.1 Pododesmus macrochisma | reverse complement strand
ATCGAACGATTATGTGAAGGAAATATCGAAAGATTACGTGAAGGAAATTTCGAGAGATTGCATGAAGGAAATATCGAATGATTACATAAAGGAAATATCGAGAGATTGCATTAAGGTAATATCAAGAGATCGCATGAAGGAAATATCGAGAGATTGCATGAAGGAAATATCGAACGATTATGTGAAGGAAATATCGAAAGATTACGTGAAGGAAATTTCGAGAGATTGCATGAAGGAAATATCGAGAGATTGCATGAAGGAAATATCGAATGATTGCATGAAGGTAATATCGAATGATATCATAAAGGACATATCGAGTTTTTGTGTGAAAGAAATATCGAGAGATTGCAAGAAGGAAATATCAAATGATTACATAAAGGACATATCGAGTTATTGTGTGAAAGAAATATTAAGAGTTTGAAATATCGAGAGATTGCATGAAAGAAATACCGAGCGATTGCAAGAAGGAAATATCGAGAGATTGCATGAAAGAAATATCGAGAGATTGCACGAGGATCATATCAAGTGATTGCATGAAGAAAATATCGAGTGATTGCATGAAGATGAAGATACTTACTTTCTGGTGTTTAATTATTTGATGCAGTTGTTGTTTTTTTGTTAATGTCTCTCGTTCTGTTGATTCCACCCATACCGTTTTCTAGAAGTTTTAGAAGTAGATTTGTGAAAATCTCACCATTTTGGCACCTCAATGGTCGACCCCAATCATTCGAACTAATCTGAATCCCCTTCCACTAAAGATGATTCCTACCAAGTTCAGTTGAATTTGTTCCAGGGGTTTTAGAGAACAAGTTGAAAATGTGAACTGTTTACGACGGACGGACGACTGACGGGATTTGTATAGGGAAAGTGCACAAAGGTCCAGATGGACGAAAATAATTCTATTTTGACGTTAAACTGATTGGATCTTAAGTATGTTTTTGATCTTCCAAAGAAAACAATCCATATATGAATGATGCCTTTCTCCGATGCATCTTCAAATTAATGCTGAAACTAACTTAAAAATCCGAGAGATTTTAAAGTGAAAATAGATTAGTTTGTTGTTCTGGCCGGAATAAATATTTCTGTTAGTGCAGGTGGAAACAAACATGTGAAGGCAGGAAGACTTAACCTTTTTTCTGCGAGTTAATCTCAAAGGCCTGTTATAGATTAAAATTAGATGACCATGAAGGTTTGTCACGTTATGTTTGTGGCCAATGCTACGCTAACCAACAACTCGACAATCACGCGACTTTATTAATAGAACGATTTTAATCCCCAAATGGATGTGTGTAACGTAATGGTAACCAAAGACCTTGACTTCGGAATATGATTTTGCTTTGCCTCTACAAACATACATTTTTAAACTACCTTTGTTAGAAAGGCATTATCCATGTATACAGACGGATTGATTTCATTGGTGGATCAGAAATTATAGATCCAATAAAATGTAGGACACAATAGAACGGTATTTAATGCCAAATCCGCCAAGGTCTGTGTGTAACGTAATGGTTATAAATAGACTTTGACTTCCGAAGATGGTTTTGCTTTAGGCATTGACTCTTCCCATTTACGTATTCAAACTGCTTGTTAGAAATGCATGGTCCATACATAGATGGATTGATTTCATGGGTGAATCAGAAAATTTAGATCCAATCAAATTTAAGACACTATAGAACGTTCACTAAAGCTCAGTCCGCCAAAGTCTGTGTGTAGCGAATTGTTAATTAGCATACCTTGTCGAAAAAATCTTAAACTAAAGCTTGACTGCATTTTATGATTCAAGTATTGGAGAGCTAGCCCTACGATGTATTTCTGTTGAGACCAATCGATGAACAAGTTCGATTGTAGGGATGTGTTGATCGTTGATCCCAAAATGTTCTTATAAATTTATATCAAATAAATCACGTGGTTGACTTATTAAATTGACGTCATTCTTTTATCTCTAGTCGAGTCTTTTCTTTTCGATCAAATGTCTGCATATATGCGAGTGAGTTCCGAATACATGTAAATAAGATTGGTGGGTGATTTTAAAGACTAAGTTAGGTTTACAAGCCAATAATTATATTTTCTTATGTTTCTGTTGCAGGGTAGTGTCTGCACTTTTCATAATATTTGTGCTGTATAAAATGCTGTCGAATTTCAACTTTAATTATAGTTTATGGTACAAATATGAAACCATATTTCTCCTCGGAGTAACAGAATCAACGCCACACAAAGGAGCGAGTTTTCTGAGAAGTTCCGAAACGAAACATCAATTTATTCCAAGATTATTACAAAACGGTTCCAATAGTGGTCTAACAAAATTATCAAAATTACAAGAGCGAAGAAAAAGGCTTCAGTTTCAAAGACATCAGGATATTATTTTTGTTCACTTTTACAACCCTAACACAAATTATATACCTCTTGATATTTTCGGAAATTGCAACAAAAAGCCATGTTGTAAAGTAGTAATTAACAAACACTATAACGATAGCGATGTCGTAATATTTTTGGCTCCAACAGTTCGGAGTTCGACACCACCTGTCAAACGTCATGGTCAAATTTGGATATTTTACGGTCTCGAAGCACCTATATATTATAGATCACATTTTAATAAATGGAAGAACCTATTTAATTGGACGATTACATATCGGCGTGATTCTGATATTCCTTCATATTACGGTATGTTTCAAAGAAAGCAAAGTTCTAAGTCTCCTCCAGTTATCAAGTCAGTTAATTCCCATGTTTCACACCACGGACCTGTACACAGTTCGCCACCGAGAAACATGATGCATCCTTCTCAGGTCCACACGAAGTATAAACAATCTAATAATACACAGGGAACACACAAAGCCTCTATTATTGCCAATCGAAATTTAAGTGATGGACAATTTGAGAATATTTGGAAGCTAAATGGTAGCCGGGCAGCATGGTTTGTTTCTAATTGTGTTGCATTTAGTGGTCGATCTAAATACGTTGCAATGATGCAAAGGTTCTTTCCAGTACATATATACGGAAACTGTGGCCAGATGGACTGTCCAATGTCGAATACAAAGAAATGTGCAAATCTTCTGTCCGAGAACTATAACTTCTACTTGTCTTTTGAAAGTTCTTTCTGCCATGATTACATCACTGAAAAAAGTTTCAAAATCTACCAGCAAAGCATTGATGTCATTCCTGTCACAAGAGGCACAGCAGGCCAGTATCAGCTATTTTTACCCCCGGATTCTTTCGTCGATACTAGGAATTTTAACGGTGTAAAATTATTAACTGATCACCTCTCCAACATCTCAGCTTTAAAAAGTTTATTTCTACAACACTTTTCTTGGAGGAAATATTACCAGCCCGAGCCTTCTTTTAATAAACACTCAGGTTTTTGCGAACTGTGCAAGCGATTGCACGAGCCAGACATGCGCACTAAGTACAATCGCCTGTACGCAGACGTGTGGATGTGGTTCCGAGGCTCTCCAGGCGAACCATTTTGCCATAGTCCTACTGACCTAAGAATGTAACATTGATATGCTCCTGGAAGCTATTGCACACTGAACAGGAAATTAAACTTTCTATATTTTACTCTAAAGAAATACAAAGAAGCAAGATTGGGGTTTTAGTAAACAGCGTATTTTCAATTTAACAAAATAGAAATCAACACCAAACAAACAAAAAACCCTCAAGAACCGTATGCTCAGTAGACTTAACCTTTCATCGAGTTGGAACAGGTCTATAATCTAATTTTCAGAATTTGATTAGTCTATTAAAATATTTTGAAATTTTATCAAATTTTTTAACGCTGGCCCTCAGGTGGTACATATGCAGGCAATTCTCCATCTTGTGTGAACATATTGGGATGTTTCATACTTAGTTTGGTTGAAATTCGTCAAGTGGTTTTTGGAGAAGTATAAAATATAAAAAGTTAACATTTTTACAGTATTAAGTGTTTGTCTTTGGCCCCTTTGTCTACTATCTATCAAAAGGTTACTAATATAACAATCTTGGTTTTCCAGGAAGGACTATATACACTCATTAAGCTCTGCTCTATGCTTTCTAGCTTATTTGTCTAATAAAACAGCTGTGCAGTTGACCCAGTTATCTAGGGAGCACACATTAAATATAAGGGCGTGTGACAGAAAATCGCACCGTATCGTCTGTGCAATGTAGTAAAGATAACTACAGTCAAGAGAGATTCCGAATTCTACTTCCACTTCCATGTTAATGGCTGCTCCAAGGTGGGACGAGACCACATATAGATTGACCTTTGACCGTAGTAGATGTAATACCTATAGAAATTCAAATATCTGACTTTAGAATTTATTTGCAATTTATGTCATTGCGTGTTTAGTTAAGTAATAAACTGTGCAGAGAAGTGTACGTGTTTTTTTTTCAATATATACAAGAATTTAAGAATTTAGTGTGTTTACTAAGCTACAGGACATCATATTTACAGAGATGATCTGGTCATGATACTACATTTGCCTTTACTATTTGCATAGGTCAATTAAAAATTGGAATTTTCAGTCAAATTTTAACGGTGATTCTATATCAAGCTTGTTATTATTCTGTCAGCCAAAGATAAATCTACAAGATTCTCAAGTTTCAGTTATTCAACAGTTTATTAAAAATAAATTCAGTAGTCTCATATAGTAGAATTAATTGTGGTCTCGGCCCAGGTCATTGAAGGTTGTTGTATTACGGAGTAAATTATTGTGTTTATAAAATGTAAATATTCTCAATTATAAAATATAGAAAGTTTTTAAAGTTTCTAGAATTTCAGAATAAATTATTGTGTTTTTTGTAAGAGTTATGAAATGTAAGTCTTCTCCTTTATAATATATTGAAAGTATTTTATTTTTACTTTCATAACGTTCTACGTTTAAAACATAGTTATACGTACAACACAGTATCAATACGTGTAAACATATTTCGTATAAAGAATATCAATAAGGGAACAAGCGGTTAGAGTTCTCATTAAATGAGAGAGAGCAGATATTTCTAACATCACTGCTCTCTGCATAAAACTTCGGAAGGAACTCTTATCGATTGTTTACCTCATTGCTTTGCCAGGTAAGAATATTTACTTAATATTGCATTTTTTTTATTTCAACTAAGTCGCTTATATATTTGTATTCAGTGTAGTAGGTACAATCTATTTATTGAAATTAAGGTTATTTTAATATTTGTTAATACTTTTAATTAGCCACGTATTACGCAGTGGTCATATCTTAAAACTCTCGTTTAAAGTATCGATTAATAGAGATATGTTCATGAAACTAGCTAAAGTTATTTAGAAACATAAACGTTTTAATCTCCTTCTTTTAACGTTCTTATTCATTATTCTAAATACTGATGATTGAATAAATACATATAGTTTTTTAAAATGATTAAGATATATCAAATTAAATGCTTGTATGTTCAGTATAAACTAAACATTCACCAGATTACAATGTTCTTTCTACTATAACTGTTTTATCTCCCTTTGTTAGTATAGTTACTTTAAAGTGAAAACAGCGTAATGAACACGTGTGATTATTTTTATATTTTATTTGAATAATGGCGTACCGTCGTGGTAACTATAAGGTTTTAAAAACGCAGTATTTTGTCATATAGAATTTCTTATTTATTATTACAAACTATTACTGTATGAAATGTTAAACTGAATATGAAGCATTACAAAGATAATGTTTTTACGTTAACGTGTCACTAGCGGAAGTTACGCACAGGACGTAAACAAAGTGAAAGTAGAATTTTATAAACATTATAATACCAGAAGTTACAAACTGAAAGTAGGCCTGTCATAAAACCTGTTTACTCTATACAATTGTTTTGATATCTATCTATGTATACTTTAAAGGTTGATATTATATGGTCAAGTAACACTTTAATATTAAACACTTGTTTATAATTCATGTAGTGTGAAGTTCAACTTTAATAATTAACTCATTTGCTTATACTGAATAATTGAACATTATTTATATACTGAGAAGTTCAACTTTAATATTTAAACTCATTTGCTTATACTGAATACTTGCATATAATTCATGTACTGTGAAGTTAAACTTTAACATTTAACGCATTTTATTATATTGAATACTTGTTTATTATTATTAGTATATCATGTATGGTTGATGATCACTGCTCTCTGCATTGCACTCCGGAAGGAACTCTTATGATTGTTAACTTCATTGCTTTGCCAGGACCGCAAGGTAGTTATCCCACTTGTCCCGAAATGATAAAAAGGACCCTAGTTGTTGCTGTCGAAAGGATCTTGTCCAAAAGACCCTTGTTTGTGTTGCTGTTGTTGTTGTTGTTGTTGTTGCTGTTGTTGTTGTCGTATGATCCTCACAAAGCGAGTTGCCCTGTGACCAAAAAAGGGTGCCCCCCAATTCAACCCCTGTCACAGTTGTTTACGCCGTCATCTTTGACTTATAAAAAACAGCAAACAGACGAAATTTCTAATTCTGTTGATCCTATTTCGTTTTGTTTGTCAAACATTAATACTAGTAAGCCTGGTAAAATCATATTTGATTGTAAGCTACAAATACGATAACTAATTAGCCTGATGTTTCTTTTTTACCGTGGGAAGGGGTTGCTTATAACCGAAATGACACGGTGACATCGCAGAGGGTGACACCTTTGTAGCAAAAAGCGCTTATTCCTTCGAGGACACCGATTTCGCTCATAGGTCTTAAAAGAAGTTTGTGATGATTCTATTTGTAGTTGATAAATCTATTATTCCAGCTATTTTATAATGGTATGGTATATATGGTTTACATAAAATTCGCAACGTAAAAGTGAATTTACGATGAAAGACTACATTTAAATATATGATAAAGTATTTGTTACTATCATTCTGTAAGTCAGTATTGCTAGGTTATTAACGTCAGCTGTAAGTTGAAGTGTTGTTTTATAATCTGGGCGAATTGCCATTGCTGCACAACACATTGTCTGACTTATGTAGACACAAAAGACACAATCAAATCACAGATTCAATGGTATATATTAAGGATTATTGACTAAGGCCATTGTATAACGTACATTTGAGGTAGGTAAACAGTTATCTCTAGAATGTAAACCTGATATACTTACATTTGTTTTTTTTGTCGTTTTGTTATTGCCGTCTAATACACCGTCTTCCATAACTGTGTATGGATAATGGTTTTCACGTCAACTGCATGCTATTTTGTAATAATTTCGATGGTTTTATTTATAAAATTTAGAATACGGAATTTCTAAAGAAGCCTTTGTTTACCAGTGAGGACCTTCTAAGGGTATTGCAATCGATACATTATTTATCTATTTGTAACGATCGTAAGGTGACTATTATTCACTGTACACTGACTAGTTTACTTACACCAAAAAGACAGAATAAATCCTTAGATGTGCGCGCAGTCATCACCGGAAGGTTTTAACGTATTCCTCTGGACACGTGTTTCGGACAGACTACTTAACAAAGATGACTAAATGGACCTCTTGAACCGGCCTTAAAATATCTCTGAAATTTTGTTGTCAATTTCTCATTTGTAATTGTAATTGAACATACAAAACTATTTCTTTGTTAATTATTTCACTGTGTTTGACATTGATATTATCGTGTTGGGATGTTTCAGTGTACCGATGACCTCGAAAGCTAAGCTTGGCGGGAACTTGTTTTCCTAGTAGGGTCACTCAAGCCAAACAGGTTGAAGAGAAGAGGCCAGACAAATGTCAGATCGTCCTTCGGATGAGGCGCTAAGCTTGCGGTCCCGTGTGCTAGGATTTTGAACCTTCTGGCACGATCAAAACCCCCATGGAAAGTTCGATAGAAGAGTTGGCGGAAACGGCGTTGCATTGGCTGATCCTTATTTCTGAACTATCCCTTTTGCTTTCATTTTCCGTTCCTGTCGCCGCTTCTCTGCCTGTCCTATGGTTTGGTTTTTCTCCTTTGATTTTTTTGTCACGATATCAATGAAATACTCAACAAACAATAAATTAAAAGATATATAATTGCACGTTATAATAAAAGTATTCTTGGAAGTACGTTTTTCTCTGTAATAATATCAACTAGTTCACAAATAGATGATCCCAGTTATTCTGTCATTGCCACCATTTCACTAAACAATTAAAGGTTAACAGAAAATTCGTTGAAGTGTTAAAATCGTGTTTCTTTTAAAGTGAAGTCCTCTTTACTATTCGTTGTATTCGTGAAAATTTTCTAATGTAGTAAATCGCAAAACCAAGACGATATTCTAAGCCGTAAGTCCATGGACACATACACGTCTAAGTTTCTGTGCGTAACGTGTAAATTGCAAACTGTACATGTACAACTAAATCTAACGCACGCAACTTTATCAATACTAGCAGATCATTTACCTATTACCCGAGTTCGTGTCTTGTACAATATAAATATGGCATTTCTACTCACAAGTACTATATAGACTTCCTTGTAACCATGCTTTGTGCAAGCATTACAAAATGATGTCTCTTGTCGTTTAGCCTTGATATATTAATTAGTTATAGTGTAAATTGCAAACAGTACAATACAAATGTTTAAATTTATATGACTATTATTAAGTATGAACAGAACGAGAGACACTTGCAAATCAACAATAGTCGCATCAAACAATTAAAATAAACATATTTACACTCAACGTTTAAGCCCACGCAACGAACTTTAAATGGAGATCTTTATCGTGCCAAGGGTTAACATATCCCTGTACTTGTACCGCCACTTAGCGCCCCCTCAAAAGGACGTGCCGATCTTTGTCTGGTCTCTACCGTTCAACCTGTCTGACTTGGGTGACCCTACCAGGAACATAAACTCCGCCAGCATAGCTCTCCTGGTCATTGAGACGCTCAAACCTCCTTACCACGATAAGGTGTCGAACACAGGGAAGTTCTTTTAGTTTAGTCACAGGTTTTTACAATACCTGAACTGTATGTGAAACCTTATGAACGAGCCTACTAGGATTCAATTGCAGACTTCTACAACGACGCAAGAAGCTTTTACCCCTTTAAAATATTAAAAACTGATATTTGTTTAGTTAAATGTCAACATTTAAATATTCATTCTTTAAGGTATTTATCCTCCATACAGTAAAAACGGAAATAAAAACAATAAGGATAGTTGCAATCCATACTACCGCCTACTCATCTATCTCATGCTTTAAACGAGGATGCTACCTGTCCATACTCCATGCACATGGACCTACTAGTTAAGCAACATAAGAACATTTCGACCTTTCTCTGAACTCAATCCTTCAACTTTTTAACTTAGATACATAAAACAGCAACATGATCATGAAGCTCGAACATATAAAGCTCTCCGGTTAGTTCGAATAGATAATACATTAATAAAGTCATTATCCAAACAAACCCTGGGGGCACGAACATCGGCAAACGAACTCAAAACAGGGAGATAGAAATCAGGAATTCCTTTTTAAAACCTTTTAATTACACGAAGGTTTGCATCGTTTTGTCTTACCACACTAATGGTCTGAGTTTTCTTCGAAAAGCCATATCACCAACTGTCTCTGCACGGATATATAACGATGGATGTCATATATGTAACAGGCAACGCCCACTTCTTATAACTAATTTTGGTTCCATTTTATAATAGTACAAAAATGAAATCTGAAACTTGCCTTCGATGAATATGGTATTTATAAGGGAGAAAGAGCTAATACTCTGTGTGAGACACCCCGTCCCGATCCCCAGATCTCGCTACTGCTGTCATTAATGGATACAAAAGCAAAAATGTATTGAGAATAGACAAGAGACTACGGTCAATTAAAGCCACAGAGCCTAAGGGGAAAAGGTGACAAAAAAATAAAAATTTAATGATGGATATTTCCTTTTCTGTTTGATATTCGTAGATGTTTGTTTTTCTGTGTGCGTCCATTGTTACCCATGACTATGGACCAACGCCTTTTTCACAACAACGGTAAGGTCCAAATACTTCATACTAAGAAGTACTAGACATCCAACCACTTACACCTTTACGGCACACACATAGAAACTTTTTGTTTTCAAGTAATTTTTAAAAAATTTGATTCGATTCACGAATTGGCTTTTTAAGTATGTGAAACAAAAAAAACCATTTTAACAAGCACAAAGTAAAAGCTGTAATAACATTT
>JAUMGZ010014446.1:0-20208 GCA_032359645.1 Pododesmus macrochisma | reverse complement strand
CCCCGATAAGTTTTATCTGCCATTATGTGACGTAGAGTACGTCCCCTGATACGTTTTGTCTGCCATTATGTGACGTAGAGTACCTTCCCTGATACGTGTTGTCTGTCAGTATGTGACGTAGATCCCTACCACTGATACATATTACAAAACATCGGCATAGTCAGGCTTAATTATAGATGTATCTCGAATTGTGTCGGCGCATAAGTACTGTATGTTTCAGATAATTGCCGAAAAAATCAAACGACGTATGACTCCGTGTTGACATATGACGTCTGACATGTATGTATACATGTAGCTGAGGGCACTTGCCATTGTGAATCCCTTTGATTTAAGGAGGTCGAATCTAGTTCGAGTTATTCGTTCATTGCGCAGTTCACTGCGCAGCAATGATTGTCAGATGTCGTAACACAATTAAGTCACGATTGAACGAAAATTAGATAGACTAATATAATGATGAATATGATATTTCGTAGTATTATACCTAATTGATGTAACAGTAGCGCTGATTGGCTAAAACGTAACACATGACGGGGAAATAAAACATCGAATTTCCCTGAGGCGCGCACTCAAGGGAGATTTGATGTTTCATTTACCTTGAGTGCGCGCAGCTCATTGAAGAATCGGTGCAATGCGCATACTGTTTAAGGCCTGAATTATTTTTCGGTAAAATAAACAATTTCTGGCCCTTTAAGCAGGGTAATTTGAAGATGTATTTACCCTTAGCAGCCATATTCCTCTGCTTATAGGGCCATAAATGTATATTAACACGTGGTCTGCAATTATTTTGAAAACACTGCTACAATGTACTGGAACATGTAAACATTGAATGTAAGATCAGTCATAAGGCATTTTGTGTCCAAAAAATTGTTTTTAGTACAGAATTAATTTTGCTTATAAGAAAAATAATTTAGTGTAGTATCTCAATTACAAAAATGCATAGGTTATTGAAAACTGCGAAGGATTTGTAACAGTTGAGCATGGTATACAAACAGCCTCTTTTTGGTGGGCGTTTCAAGGGCGCAGTCAAATGACTACCAAGCTGCTTCGAATTCATCTATAATTATATAAGTTTCCGAATACTTGAAGCATTCAAGGTCAGATTTCGAGACTTCCGAGCTTCTCTCGCTTAACAAGAAGCATTCTGAGAACGACGGCTCTTTGTACGTCACTCCTGATGTGATTTATTCATTTAAAGTAATAGTTTGACGTCATATTACACATTAAAGACGGTGAACACAATACAACACAAATAAAAAAACGCACAAATCATCTAAAGGGATTTTAATTAAATAAAAGTACAGCCAGAACTTTAAGTTATCCATGTAACGACATTAGGTAATTTGAGTAGGACTACGTGTGACAATTTAGTTCTCTCGGTAGAAGAAAAACAGCTTAGTGTAAAAGAACAATACTCTAGAATAGCCACCCCTGTTCATTGCAATTCACATTGCGTAAGAGTATGGTATCAAGGTACATAGTTTTATATTTGTACGTATGATTATATGTTATCCCTGCTTTTGATCATGAATGGTTTACGAGAATAGAATTATATTGTGTATCGCAACCACTCACGTGTCCTCCTCGCAAGCGACTTATATGTGTGAACAGGTGAGGGGAAGTGTGGTTAAATAGGCGTGTCATGCCACTGCAATTACCGGTGTTAATAGTTCGAGAGGAATGTTACACCTTCGACGATAGTGCTCTGTGCGATACACAAATACAAAAAACCACAGGAAGCTTGTATTTTACAACTAAGAGCCGACTCGTGCTGACAGTAGTACTAATTGCTCCTTGTGTATATTGGTTTAGAACTGTTAGGGCACGTGCTTTTCGTATCTTAAATGCCGCCTGCGTCTTGTTTCCAGTTCCTCACTGCCGGAGTGTATTCGGTAGTAATGGAGATAGTACATGAGTAGATATTCATTGATTTTATAAACGGTGCGTTACCTATTGTATGTTGGAGCATTTCACACGAGTGTTTATTGGCGAATTATCATGAATGAAAACAAAAATATATAGCTATGCATATTACA
This sequence comes from Pododesmus macrochisma, assembly GCA_032359645.1. Taxonomy (NCBI): domain Eukaryota; kingdom Metazoa; phylum Mollusca; class Bivalvia; order Pectinida; family Anomiidae; genus Pododesmus; species Pododesmus macrochisma. The sequence goes on along the minus strand of JAUMGZ010014446.1, from coordinate 18,175 downwards.
ACACATTCAAACATACGTTAAAAACATGAAGCAAATATTATCTACCTTCAGTAACCTCTAAGAGATGCTTTACAGGTGTTTGTTTATAAGATCATTAGTTTTTTTCACACGGTGATCGTTTAACCCATGCACAGTCATATTATTGAATGTATTTATATTGTCCCTATACTTCAAGCCTGTTAAGATAAAACTATTCTTGTATTGCACGAAGCCTTTCATCCAAAATGTGAAGTTGGAAACTATGTTTTAACCTAAAACGCTTTGTTCACAACTCTTAGCGTCGATGATCATGAGTGTATTTTAACTAACCAAGTATCTCTCTCTCTCTCAATCTCCCCCCCTCTCTCTCTCTCTCTCTCTCTCGCCTCTTTTATCGCCTCTCATTTTTCTTTCTGTAATTCGCATGTTCTATTTTCTTGTATTTATTTGCGTTTCTAGTCCTTTAAGCAACAATCAAAGATGGCGCCTTCTAAGATTGGCTTTCAATAATAACTCTGACTGAGGATTATGTACAAGTCCTGTCGATACTCGACATCTCCTCAACATTTGCCTGTATACTCTATCTTGTCAGATGTGTAACATTAATTACTCCTCCAGAGTGGATTCTGACAGGCAATCAATGTTCCATATTATACATGACACCAATACTTACAGAATTAACACCCTGAACTACATGGCTGTTGTAAATAAACTCCGAGCTGTGATACGTTAACACTGAAGAGGTTTAAAGAATCAAAGATTTTGAACATAATGTGTTTAATTTATTTCCTTCTTTGTTTAAACGTACCTTGCTGACCTCCTCGTACATGGTTTTGTCGTTTTCAATTAGTTTGTTGTTTGCAATATCATTAAATCATGAATATTTATACTTGTGATATGGCAGCTTGCGTCATCAGCCACTTGACCAATTAACAAACTTATACGTGTAATGATCTGTCGATGCATTCGTAGTCTATTAATTTTGTTGTTGTTTTTTTTACCGATTAAATTGCAACTTGTTTTTCAATGTAGTAATGCAAATTCTATGACTGGCAACTTGCACTAAAATCAAATCTTTGTTCTGCTAAGTGACATACACAACTTAAATCCTTACACTTGTTTTCAAAGCTTTTTTTGCTGTTGAATAGCACCTAGCAACGATTTCAAATAAGTGCACATGTATTCCAAGGCTTAAGTATACACGAAGTTACATGTGCACAATGTATAGGAAAGTTGAATTAAGTAAAAGTGAAATTTAGTTAACAACTTAAAAAATGTTTTCGTATTGTTATATGCGGACACCGTTTTACTTGGAATTTGAGGTTTAGTTTCATTGATTAGCACATATAATTTAAAAGACAAAAAAAAGGAACAACAGAAAAGAAATTTTAAGATTTGAATATAAACGCTGATAAAAAATCCTCAGATATTACCTGAATCTTTTAATACCATACAGTAACTATGCAGTATGCATAATACAATTTGATATTGCGTCTCATGACCTTTTTCTTGTCGTGGACTGCCATCGAGGACGAACATGTCGGACGTTTAAACTCGGTGTCTGTCAAGATGACAGACGGACATGTCCCTAAACAAATTGTCCACGCGTCTTCGTTTCATTATGTGTCCGCGGCCTGATATTTCGGTGATACGTGACTAAAAAGTCGCCATCAGTGTAGTAACTGTCACGAACAGACAGCGTCGGTGTTAAAATTGATGTTAAACCCTTATAAAACATAGCAAATACCTTGCACATAACAAATGCTTACTTTATAGAATTCCACATGATACTGTCTATGTACAGACAATGCAAACTTTATCAAAATTCAATTTAGATTATCAACATATCGTCGCTGAGTTATTCTATCAATCACTGTTTTGACATCTTTTGGTATAACGGAGCGCTTAGTTTAATGCAAGCTGGCGAAGACCTAAATCGCTAACAGATATCTACGGCAATTACACCGTGTTTATCTTATCTGCAATTGAAATTAGTGATTTTACTGGAGATTAATACAGGACCGTGCATGTATGTTACCTATGTGATATGTATTTATAGGAGTACCGTTCAAGGAGAGGTTACAGCATGCACGTGCATCTGCGATCACAGATCCGAAGCTCAAAGTGAACTTGAATTACCACGCATTAATTGTACATGCCTTTCTGCCTTTCTAGACTTAATTAGCATTTCGCAGTTGTATATACACATGCACGTGAGACGAGACTGCGTCCTAGTAACATTTAACAAACGCAAGGATCTGTCTGGGTGTAACCTGCGATCGTACTGGTTTGAATTTGTACTTTGATTTACCATATTGTATGGAACTTCGGGGCAACGAACCGCAAGTCTTCCTCAATGTTTACATAATATGTGTAAACTGTTGTGGTACACAAAAGACGCTTTAAACTTCAAAGATGAATTCATAGTTACAGCTGTTCTATTACAATGCATCTCCAAGTTTATTAAGATGAACGGTTGTAAGGTTTGCCACAAGACGCTGTTGTAAACTCAAAGTTCCTCTGTTCACAATTATAAAACGATACTTTTCAAGAAGTTTAGTGCAGGTCAGTTACGTTTTCTATGTTGTAAATCTACAGCGTATTGTATTGTAAATGATAAACACACTGCAAATTTATTTCAATAATCAGTGTCGTCACACAATCATCCTCAGTTAATTCATAAATATATATTTTGTGTATTTGTGACATCCTTAACTCTAAATATGTTAATAAATTATGAATCCAAATTCAATAATTATATGTGTTCTTGAAATTGTTTTAAAAAAAAAACCGCCGACGTTACAAACGCAAAACCTTTGCCATCTTGAAAAGTTTTATTCATATCTAATTTGATTCATGAACAATAAAAAAGACCAAAGGCAAACACACACTTGTGCCTTGAAGTCTTTGAAATCAACATTTACCTTGAAAAAAAAAACTTCCGAAATCAGTAAAATGTCTTCAAAAGACCATGAATTTTGACTTGAGCATCTTTACACACATTTATAGCGGTCTTGTGCGTCAGTTTCTTTAAATGTGAATTTTTTGTAACATTTTTGTAACTCATATAGTATTGCAACATTAAACCTTGTTGTGTCATATCCAATACCTTTTAGATAAGCTAAAAGAGGCACAGTTCTATGTATGTTTAATAAGTGTACATGTTAACAGCTACTATTCAAGTACTAGTTCGCTGCCACAGAAACTAATAGTTCAAGAGTATTCATCAAATATGGTAATCCTCACTTCTCATGACCTATGAATTAGCTAATATGATTTATGTTGCAATGTCGAAATGTAAAGTTACAGAATGTATAAGGTATCGTTCAACAATTTTGTTTTATCGTTATCTCATCATACCTATTTAGTTAAGCCATTGGGAAATTGCGGATACTGATTTTGACCAAAACATGTCCCGTGCTGCACCTGTTTTACACCATAGCTGAATATATTTTTTTAAACGAAATACAATTAACAATATTCAATGTCTTTATATCAATGTACTACTGACAATTCTCTGTTGAGAAATTAATCCTTATCTTTGCGCTGTTTTTATTTTGTGATCATTTAATTTGATTTTGCTTGCTTCTAGATTTGATGATATTCTACATCGTCGACGAAATTCTATATACTTTAATTTCCGCCTCCTTTCCTTTTTACATTATAAACTACACATAGGGACAAAGCATGTTCTGTTGATCGCCTTTCTTCTCGTAAAATGCTATAATGAAGATTAGTCTACACAATTCGCATTTGGATGTGTAATTTTAGAGCCGTTTCCCAGCAACAAGAATCCGATCACGATCTGAGAAACGTTTGTGTAGAAAAGCAGTAAGCAAATTAACGTCCTTGCTCATTTTATTGCTAGCTTGTGGCATTTAGCCGATAATATTCAATGAAATCTGCAAGAAATTTAAACGGTTGACTTTACTTAGGAACTCTCGAGCGTAGATCAATTTGAATATGATTCCATTGTTGACATGAACGTATGTTCCCCTCTCATCCATGGTTACCATTGGTGAGTTTAACAAGGCGTGTTTAATTTTTTTATACAAATTGCAGGAAATACTAGATGTATAGCTAACACATAGTCTTAGAAATATTTAAGTGTGATAAATGTTTACTTTTACTTGACAAATCTGTCAGTTTACAGGATCTACGTGTTGAAAGTTTCCCTTTTTATTGCATTTTATTTTGTTTTTATGCGTGAACCTAAGTTTAACACTACTGCCGTTGCACACGTCATATGTTATCGTTGTACATTTTTGACTACTCCTTCTAAATCATTGGACCAATTTCAACCAAACCTGATAGGAAGCACACTTATGAAAAGGAAATTAATTTTGTTCATTAAATCGGACCTGATCGCTAGGAAGTGCCACTAGGGCAATCGTTGTTTTTTTATTTTTACAAAAATCGAACTTTTTTTTATAAACTAGTATTTGAGTTAAATACCTTCTTGAATAAATACACGTAGTTACATTTACCCCAGTGCATGGATAACCTAGTTTGTTCAAGGCCAGATCCAATAGTAAGAGGCTACTTTAACTGGTGTTTAACGCTTAAGCATTTATGATAATTTTTAAGTTTTCCACTCCTCCACATCCATATAACCAATGTTAACCAAACATCGTAGGGGCATGCTTCGGTGAAGGAACAAATTTGAAAACAATTCTTAAAAAGATAGAGCTTACCGCTCCCATCCACAGGGGCAAAGCCAAAGGACTGAAAATGGGGAATACCACATGAAATTATACTGCTGTTCCAACCAGATGGATGAAAACGCCCGAATGGGCCTCATATTTCCGTTACCAAAAATCGATAGATTAACAACATAGCCTAATCATTTGTTTCATTGTTTTACGTATAATTTTAACGTCTTGGTTAAAGTCATTAACATTTAAGGCTTTACATTTCAAGGTGACCTTTTGCATAGAACAAGAATAGTTTGTAGAAACATGTGTTTGTTTGTTTGTTTTGGGTTTAACGTCACTTTCTGAATCATTAACTGTTTTTGTGATAAAAGGTCAAAGGCGAAAACTCCAGTGATAGCAAAGAAAAAAAAGCAGCAACAGGAACGGGAAGGCAAAGCAGAAGGGACAGTTTAGGAAGACGTGCAGCTCATGCAACGGCGCTACCACTCGTATGGAACTTAATATGAGTGATCTTTATCTTGCCAGGGATTAAACATCCCTTTATATGAGACCCCCACCTCAGCGTTCCCTCTGACGTTCGTGCAGATCTTGTCTAGCCACTAACCTCTACCTTTTAACCTGTCTGACTTGTTTTAAATGATAAACTATTATTTTAACAAAATTTAAAAGATTTCCAGAATAATCGATACATTATACACCCTGGTGCCTTGACCGTTTTATCGGCCTCCTTACATTATAGGTGCATTTTAAAAGATTTTGTATTCTATTTACCTTATTTATTTTATTCTTTTATCAGCAAAATGTTAAGTTTGATATAAAAGGGCTATTTAGATACATGTTGTCCTATTTCCAAATTCAGCTAACAAAACAATTGTAAAGTATGTTAAATGTGTGCTCTCTGCATACATCAAGTCTTATTCTAAACAGTTTATTGTATTAAAATTGGAAAACAATAAACAGTGTCTAACCTGTCTTTATATAACACTCGGCAATGAACTTTCCAACATGAAGTGAACTATACTCCCTCACAAAAGACGCATAACCCACTTGGAACATTTATTACTGCAAGCAGTTTCCAACAATAAAGAAATTTTATTTTTGGCCTCGCTGCACTTGTTAAACTCACTACAAACTAGTTGCACTCGGTTCTCCGCAATGCCGTTCGAGCGCAACTCAACGAAGTTTAATATTGAAACAGACAAGCGACGATGAATAGGGACACGCGTGTATAAATTAAGTTAACCATTCGAATACTGGCTGTACTTTGACAAGACGTTCTCTTGTATATTGCACTTAATTCTATTATAGAGAGAAGCGTACCTATATGCCCAATTTTTTTCGCTATATGTTTCACTTATAATTATACTTAACTGAATTTAGACCCAAGATGTTTCAATTTTGACAATTGAATCAAAAACAAGATACGTTGCAACACTGAGGAAGAATGAACACATTTGTAAGAACATAAGAACTTTAACTGAAATAGGTCATGACTTAAAAAAAAACAAACTTGAAGTAGAACAATATATTCCGAAAGTCATATTCAGCATAATACAAATACGTGTTATTGCATCCCTTCATCTAGATTTTCACACGTAACAACTTTATTAATCGTGAGTGTTAAATTGTACATGCAATCAAGATATATATAGTCAACAAATCAAATTAAATTCAGATCTACAACGCTAAATATAGTCACCCAATCAAAATACATACAGATCTATCGATATAGATACAGCCAGCCAATCAAAATGCACACCGATCTACCAAGATAGATACAGCCAGCCAATCAAAATGCATACCGAACTATCAGAATTTTGCATAGTCATGTATGTAATTCTAGTAGAAATGTTGATCTCGAAACATTATTATTCTCCCCTGATTTGAACCGAAAGATCATGTATCTATGTTTATAAACATTTTGCAACAATTGAACATGTTTGTATAACTACTATTTAAGACTTCCATTCACGACAAACATATTGACAATTGCCGTGTTTACTTTAAAGATATACAATGCAGCACACACAAATAAAAGGTCTAATAGTTATAAATTATTCTTCACCCTACGCGCCTAAATTAACTGATGTTTTGATGTTAGGGATCGTAGGCAATCGATATTTCAAAATATACGTGTACAGTTTATTGCGATCGAGCCCTCCAGCTAACTCTTAATCAGATTGTAGTAGTCATTGAGAGTATTAATTAATCAATTCTGTCGTCTGCAAAGATTGAAGCATCCTCATCTCTCAACAGCATCCACGATCAATAAAACCAACTACTCCCGAGAAAACTTCATTTCAAGAACTTACAAAGATTTACTTTGCATGTCATGCTTATCACGATGTCATGCCGTTTTCTTTCGTGCCTCATCTCAAGTATAGATGAGTTATCTCCCTTTAAATGATGCAACAATTTACACGCCTGCACTCTTTTTCGAATGGCATATTTACTGCTTGTTTTCGTGCTTCATGTAACGTTATTGAATTAGCTGTAGAAAACACTAAATTAAGAAAGTTACTTGAAGTTACTTCCATAAATTTTTGTCTAACAATTTCTGTGAAAGTCTTGAACAAAAATCGACGAACATTTCCTTTGAAATTAATTTCATTAAAACCAAAACGCTACTTTAAGATGTTGGTTTTAAAGGATGAAATAGTATCTGAATTATATTTTCTACAATTTTGTGGATTTTCAAAATTCCTGAATCTTCTGTTGACGATATTAGAGTTCATATTTAACGTATTATATGTGAAGCAACTATTTAAGACATCATTTAAATAGCTGCTGGTACAACTCTTTGAATACAATGCACACATAGACTCTTTTGTCACAATATATCTTAACTGAAGCAATTTAACCAATGAGATAAACTAAATTACTAATTAAAGGGAAGGACTGAAGTACTTTTTATTAATTCTGATGACATCTCGTAAGAAGCAATTCGTTGAAAAGGGCATCATCGATGATAGGGTTAGTAACTAGATTTCCTAGGAACAAACAAAATGATAATTTAAACAGTCAACATTAAGTAAAGTTCACTCAAACTGTCGTTTGCTTATTTTCGTTGAAGTCAATTCACGTCATGCACTCATTGTGAACGAGATTGAGTTCGGCCTATTCACATGTATCCTGCGCTATTGACGTGTGTTTATTGATGGAATTAGCTCGCTCAGCAATTCTCTGCTTTATTGGCAGTCAGCGCTGCTTATAAGGAGCTATTATGCCGTCTGTATGTCCAATTCATTGTTTATCAATCAACTGTCTATTATGAATATCTCAGGCGTCTAATCCCGAGTCCGTGCTCCAGGGGCGTCTAGTTGCCAGTGTTTATTGTCAACCCACAACTGGTCAGTTCGCTATAAATAACACGATTTATCATATTACGGCAGTATTGTCGTGTTATTACAAAGGTTAGGCTGAATAGGAATCAGTTGAAGGCAATTATTCAAATATCCAGTCTAAGCAGACAAGCAGTGCTAATAGTAATTACATTCTCCGAAACTAATAACATTGCATCATTGCTCATCTGATTTTTGTAATACATTTATGATTATGCGGCCCTTATATCTTATATTTTGATTTTACTTGGGTTGTCTCGGGGACGACTGTTTCTATATCCCTCTTAAACCCTTTTACGAAATAGAATTGATGTGCATGTATATATACTTATGGTTACATATAATGTATTGGTGATTACGTAGACTCTGCCTAACTGATAAGACTTCATGATAGATGTTGAAGGGAGGAGTATGCCTCTTACTCATATGTTCTTTTGTACTGTCTCCCCTAGAAATAACACGTACATGGACCTCATCCGGTGGGTTAAGATATTTGATAAATATATAAGACATTTGCTAGTGTCTGATTAGAAATGTATTGCTTCCTTAGTTACTGTATGTCAGTCTTTATCGCCTTAAAAATCTGTTTTTAGTCTATCTGGACCGAAGGTCCAAGGTGGACTTTTCTCATACAAATCCCGTCCGTCGTCCGTCCGTCGCCCGTCCGTCGTTACCTTTTGCTTTAAACGACATCACCTCTGAAAACAACTGGGCAGATTTCAACCAAATTTGGCAGGAAAATCCTTAGGGAAGGGGATTCAAAATTGTACAAATGAAGTCCCTGGCCCCAAGGGGACAAGTGGGTGGGGCCAAAAGGGGTAATTTGACGGTATGCAGTCAAACGACATCTCCTCTGAAACTATTGGGCAGATTTCAACTAAATTTGGCAGGAATTATCCTTAGGGAAAGGGGATTCAAAATGGTACAAAAGAAGTCCATGACCCCCAAGGGGACGGGTTGGCGGGATTTAAAGGAATAACTTGACAGTTTGCCTTAAGCGATTTCTCTGAATCTACTCTGCAGATTTCAACCAGATGGACGTTAAGACCCGATGGGCCTCTTGTTTATCGTTTGATTTTTGGATTACAAAATATACACGCCAGAAAAAACTACAAATGGAAATCATTTCAATCTTATTTAACTTTCATACGTGGTTCACTTCATATCTGTGGTTCATATGTGGCCACACGCCCTAATAATGTCCTGTACTTCTAAATATCCTCTGTATGGTTATCAATTTCGGAAGTCTCAGAAACTGTAGCGTGAGAAGAACCATAATTGTTTTATTTTCGTTTTGACATTTTATTCGTTTGTATAGTGTTTGCCCTTTATTCATCTTAATTTCTAGACGATGTTATTGTCTTCGCATTATTGCGGAATGAAGCTGTTTTATTACCGAGTCTCAATTTCCACATGCGTGATTTCCAACAACTCTGGATTCTGAGACCTATTATCCTATTGAGTAGACGAGTCTTGTGGCGCGGTAAAATTAACAGAACGCAAGCGCGCAGACGACAATCACCAGATTTACAAACGAAAAATGAATATGTAAAATCTGACACTGTCGTTGAAGTCTCTTGTATATTTACCTGATATATATTTATAGTACTTTTCTAGTGGGTGAAAGTATAATACAAGATTTTTACTTTATTATAGAAAATTAAGTCTTATTTCCATATCAAGTAATTGGTTTTGAATTGTCTAGCCACAAACAAGAAGAAAATTGGGATGGTTGATGAAATATGTAACCTTAAAAACGTAAAACAGTAACAAATAAGAAGCAACAACTGGGAAGTGTACAAAAACATAACTGTATTTAAAATCGATCCAAACGGAATTAAACACGCACCAAAACATATCGCAACTGATACTGACAAATACGTCAGTCTCTGAAGAAGACGAAGAAATTGCAAACAATTTAACGATTATATATAGCGATGCAAAGGTAAATATACAACGGCTACATGAATATTGATTTTTCTTGGTGTTCACTTCAAATGAATTTAACGTAGGTTTATAAAATGTACTGTATTATATTAATGAGTGTTAAAAAGATAAATTTGAATCGAGAGAAAAAAACGTAACCGTTTTTCGCATTCAAAGTTTCATTTATTGCTATTTTTTTATATGAACAAGCTTAGTAGAACGTTTCATGTACTGCATCGTTGGGTAACCACGGTTGATTTCATTTCGCTCACTTCAATTATCACTCGACATTATATATTTTTTCATTTTTAAGAGTTTCTACAATATTCAAATAATATGAATTTTGGCATTGCAATCAAGAGAGCGCAGCGAAATGAACTTAGTTTCCTGTCACAATCTGCATGGTTAAAAAAAAAATTCTTCTTTTGACTGTTATATATTTCTAATTATTTATGAAAATATGATACTTTTAAAAAAATTGAATAAATAAAGTTCACATTGTATTCAAATATAAGGTTTCGAAATAAAAGTATTATAAAAAATAAAAGTACAGGGTCGAAGGTATGTTTAGAACCCGCAATCTTCGGTTTACCGGAAATGGCGTTTACCTCACAGCCGCATTAACATAACTAAAACGAAGTTAAATTTTAAAAACATTTTTGATTTTTATTTGTTTATTCGTGATAATTATATGTCATATAAAATACAGATAACATTGTTAAAGACAAATTCAGATTCATGTACAGTTAAAAAAAAATATGGCTAGCTGACTAATGATACATTTAATGCAAATTATCTTCAAATCCTGTGTGATTTCGTCGAACGGGTGGACTATTGATAAGGTCACACAAACGTTTAACTGAATGAGTTTTTCAAGCATGAAGTTGCTACGGATCTCGTTTGGCAGAAAGTTTTCTCATTAAAAGTATATGACAATTTCATTGTTTTTTCACTCTGATGTGTTGTCTATAAGTTCGCTCCGGCCCGTCCGTGAGCTGCGCTCTCTATAACATATGTCCTATTTGTAGAATCAAATCTTGTAGGCTCAATGACATGTACGAACCTAATCAGCGTTTACAAAGTTTATAAACACAGACGTCTGTACTATACACTTAAAGAAAGATTAGCCGTTCTTGTTACTAAATTTAGAAATCAGAAAGAAATGATTTCCATAGTCATACAGGTTCAAGGGTAAATACCAGACACAGATAGGTACATCCTTAAGAGAGGGCAGTCAGCTGGTGATCCCTACTTGGAACCAATGTAAAAAGCTAGTAGAGTAGGATATAACGCCGTTGCATGTGATCATCCTTTTTCCTGAATTTTCTTATTTGGTTCACTTTCCCATTCATGATGCCGCTTCTACTCCTGTCCTTTTGCACCTTTGATGTCTTGTCGCAATTTTACTTAAAGATTCTGGAAATTATTATAAACCCTTAAAAACAAACGAGATTCCCGATGACTTCTCAAAACAGCCGCCTTGATCCACTAAAAAAACTTCACGTTCAAAGGCAAGTTAAAGGGTTATGTTGACTGTATTTTTCTTTTTCTTCTTTATTGCCCTTTTAAGGGTGTTTAGCCTAAAACCACTGTCTCTGATTAAGACATCATTGTCTATTTGTGATTTCATCACTGTGCAAGTGTTACTTGCATAACTGACTCAAATACGATCAATGGTCGCACGATATTATATCATTTCAACAGAATTTCGATGGTTCAATATGACCTTTGTAACAGAGTTCACGGACAGACTTTTTTTTGCATTTAGAATTCGCATGGATAAAAATGTGTTAAAAGCATTTCGTTTCACGTGTTTGTGATACAGAATTATTGATGTTAAAGACATTTAACCGAATTTTTTTTTCCAAATTTACGATGTGCATGTGCATAATAAATATGGATGGAAGAACATTCAAGATTTCCTAAAGGTACACTATGAAAACACACGTGGAATAACTAACGAAAACTAATAACAGCGACAATTAAACGTTAATGAAACACAGAACTGTTATAAAGAGCAGCAAATGTCATTATGAGATAATCAATTTGCTTTCATTGGCATTGCAAATAGCGCATAAAATGAGCGTTGGAGTACTGGAATTGCAAACGTGTTTTTATTGGCGTCCATACGATAGTTATCTGTTCAAAAATAGGGCAATGCTTTATAGCATTATCGTTTAATCACTTCAATTGGGTGATGTATATGAGTGTCATGTTTACGAATAGATCATTATGAGCATCCTACAAGGCGTGGCGTTATCGACCTGCATTTTAGTCCCTATTACACGAACAAGCGATACATATTACCACATGTCATTCCTATTGACCTTGACGTTTGACATTTTAACTTAATGTTCGTGCCGTACATTGTGCACCTACAAAGATTACTCTTTAAAGATCAATTTGAATGTACGGACCTCATTATCGACAAAATTGACAATTACTGAACACCAACGCACAGAGAAAAAGCATTGAAAACATTTACAAAAATAATTCATAGCCGGAGAAATAAATATCCAACTGCACATACTAAAACTATTGGTAAAAGCAAAAAACCACTTTTTTTGTATAATAAATTGTTTTATACAGAACATTATATGAGTATTTCTTTATTCTGTAATCTTAATCTTAAACATACAGTAGGTTTAGAATGCCTCCCATTAAGATTGTAGCATGTAGATATATGAATTGTAGAGTACTCATCTTTTCGTAACCATCAAATCATGTACAGGTTTAAAACAAGTTGTGTGTGTTTCTAACGTTAACGTTTGTTTGGATTTATTACACAACTATCGTTGATTGAAGAATTGCCTTTACTTTAATGCTTCATTATATTAGAAAAGAAAAATAAGCGCTGCCTTTATTGATAGTGTGTATACAATGTATGTGTTAAGGGCTTATTGTCCGATCAACAGCTAAGGTCATTTACGGAATTGCCAGTTTTCCTGGTGAAGGAAACCGGAGTACCCGGAGTAAACCACCGACCTACGGCAAGTCACTGGCAACTTTCTCACATTAGGCCGCCCCGGACGGGAATCGAACAAAGGAGGTGAAAGGCTCTTATGATTACAAGTCGGCGAATTTAACCACTAGGCCACCACGGCCCCCTTACTGCCAAATAACTAATCTGCCCGGGCAAGTTATTAATCTGCCAAGGCAAAATCATTAATCTGCCCGGGCAAAATATTTAATCAGACCAATTTCATTGAAATATGGTGTGGATTTACTATTTTAAATGTATGTATCCGCATTTATATTATGTAATAAGCATGTTGTTATGGTAAGCCATCGTGAACACAATTGTGGATTTTTTAATATTAAAAATTCATTTATTAATATTAATAATTCTTTTTTATATCAATAAATCATTTATTAATATTAAAAAATAATTTCTTAATCATTAATTATTATTAAAAAAATCATTTATTAATATCAAAAAATCAATACACTTTATTAATATCAAAAAATCAATACACTTTATTAATGTTAAAAATTCGTTAATAATATTAAAAATTATTTTTTAATTTAAAAAATTAATTTTTAATATTAAAAAAAGATGTATTAATATTAAAAATTCATTCATTAATATAAATAAATCATTTTTTAACATTTAAAATTCATTTTTTAATATTTCTAATTCATTTTTTTAAGTTAGAAAATGATTTTCTAATATTAAAAAATGAGCCAAGGAATAAGTAATTCTAATAAATGATTTATTAATACAAATAAATGAATTTAGGAACTGAATATTACAACCAGTGTACTTTTTTTACCTGAGATACATTGGTATAGCGTCATGCCGGGAAAACCCTTACAGGAAGCAGCATGTTAATTTTTCCTGCAGAGTCGCACACCTAACTGTTGCTACGGAAGCGCATTTAGGACACGAAAGAAAAAAATTATTCTGCCCGGGCAAATAATAATCTGTCCAGGCAAAATCATTTATCTGCCTGGACAGAATAACAATCAGCCCAGGCAAATCATTTATCTGCCTCGACAGAATAACAATCTGCCCGGGCAAATTATAAGAATCTGCCCGGACAAAATTATTAATCTGTGGACAAAATTAAGGATTTTTTAATATTTAAAATTCATTTATGAATAAAAATAATTCTTTTTTAAGATAAGAAAATCATTTATTAATATAAAAAATCATTTATTTATATTAATAAATCATTTTTTAATATAAATAAATCATTTACTATTATTAATAATTCCTTGGCTCATTGTTTAATATTAGAAAATCATTTTCTAATATTATGAAATGAATTATAAATATTAAAAAATGATTTATTTATAATAATAATGATTAATTTATATTAATAAACAAAATTTTAATATTAATAAATTATTTTTAATATTTATAAATCCATTATTATTGTTAATTATTCCTTAGCTCATTTTTTAATTTAAAAAAATCATTTTCTTATGTAAAAATATTATTTATAAATATTAAAAAATTACTTATATTAATAAATGAAATAATATTAGTAAATGATTTTACTGTTAAACTGGTACGTCCGAAAATGACCTTAGCTGTTAATCTTCTTCTTTCGAAAGGCTTTCTCCTCTGACATGGAGGAGGGCATCCTCCTTTCTGGATTTACAAACAGCAGTCTTGGTTCAGTCATGATGATTTATGTCGAGTCTTGTCTACTCTGGTACCCTTATGATATTTCATTCACCAATCAGAGCTTTCGTTTCATCGAGGGACCGATGAGAGCTCTCGACCAATTAGAAGGTTGGGATCGAAAGTCAGACAGTCCCAGTAAGTCACCAACCCCTAAGTGACCCCTACGTTCGGTCCTAGGTGATTAGGTGACCCCTTACGTTTGATCCTAGTGCGACTAGGTGGCCTCCTGACCTTGACCCCTATGATCCTACCTAGGATCCGAAGTGGTGACCCACTAACGTTCAATCCGAGAAAACATTAGACGTGTGAGAAGACACCCTGCCACGTGTATAAATACAAGCGAATAGAACGGGTTGTCATTCCGAGCGACACCCGGAGGCCATTTGCAACATTTATAATTGTTTTGGCATACGCCGCCAATGGCAGCTGAAGTACTACAGGACCGGGTAAAACTATTTCCCGATTAAAAGGTGTACTCGTTGTCAAGTAGTGGTCATTATTGGTACGAGCCATGCCTGCGGAAGTTGTATAAATGTAGGGAGTGTGCGGCTTTAATGAGAGTTTTGAAGATGATTTAATGATTGCCTTGAAAAAACCCTTGGTGGAGGAGAAATTGGTTTTCATTCAAGGAGATGGGAACTACACACACGTCTGGAATGGTGTAAAGCACGTCTTGACCCGGGTTTAAACCCACCAAACGGCCCTTTTCAGGGCCACCTACACTTCACAAAAAGTCACGTTATAGTTATTGCAGCGCTGTTTTACAACTCAATGGTAGGATGTATATGTGGGTAGGGACACTAATAGCTTAATAAATATTTGATAAAATAATACAGTTCCAACCAGCTATCTTTAAGGTTTTACCCGTAAATCGAGATTTTAAAGATCATATTCCCCCTGAGTGTAACTGTATTATTAATCGGAAATATTATATTTATTTTAATTCAAAAGCATTTTCAAAGACTCATTTCGACTCATGACATATGGTTGGCCCTGAAAAGGACCGTTTTTGTTGTTGTTGGAGCCACCTTTTTGGGCGTCTGTTTTGCGGCTAGTCTTTTAGCTCTCTTTCGGCCTGCTCCTTTCTGACCTTTCTCAATTCCAAGAGCTCTTGGTTCATTGCATGTATGGTTCTCTTCAGCAAGAGGTTCACGTTCTCTTGTTGTATAAAGCTCTTCTGATGGTATTGCACCACCGAGGTTAGGGCGGGTGTCTGTGGTGGTCGTTGCGGTGGTGATGGAGGTGCTGTTGGCGGTTGTGATGGTGGTGTATCATTCAAGGATGGGTACAGAGACATCCCTCGCCATCTTTTTCCCTCTCCCAGGTGGTAGTGTTGGCGCTGACTCCTGGGGCGGGTTTGCCCAGCACTCTTCTAAAATCTTCATGAAATCGTCTTCGGTCGTCATGTTGAATATGTCGAGTCTCGTTTACTGTGCTTCCTTTATGCTATTTCATTCACCAATCAGAGCCTTCGTTTCGTAGAAGGACAAATGAGAGCTCTCGACCAATCAGAAGGCAGGGATCGAAAATCAGGCAGTCCCAGCAAGTCACTATACCCAGTCACCAAGCCCAGTCAACAACTCAACTCGATTCCAGTCATAGAATGACCAATGAGAGCTCTCGACCCATCAGAACGACAAATCAAAACGCAGGGATCGAAAATCAGTCCCAGTAAGTCACCATGCCCAATCACCATGCCTAGGCACCAAAGCCAAAGTTCAATAAATAAACAACAAGATTAAATGGTCCCGCTCAATGGAGACGATAAGGATTAGGACCGTCCCTTACCGTTCCTAACAATGCAATGACAATGCTTTTACAATAAAAGTCACTCTCTCTGGTAAAGGGTCTTCTATCTCTCTGGTGGTACTGCATAGGTGCGCTTGCGTCGTTGGGGGCAAGACTCGTCTCCACACCAATGTCCCAGCATTCCGCAATCGTAGCAAGTACTTTTGAACTTGTCTATAGGTTGTGGTTTCTCTGGTGGAAATGCTGTTGTATGGGTGCGCTTACGTCGTTTGGGGCAAGGTGCGTCCCCACAACAATGTCCCAGCACACCGCAATAGTAGCAAGTACTTTTAGACTTGTCTCTAGGTGGTTGTTGACGAGTGCAGTCCTTGTGTCCCACTTCACTATATTCAAAGCGGGTGTGTGTGGGTGATGTCTTGATCAACCCCTTGATCTCATTATGTTGTGTGACTACCGTGTTGACCATCCCCTTAATCTCATGCTGTTGTGTGATTACCATGTTGGTCATTCCCTTGATTTCTTTTTGTTGTTTGACGATCGTTCCCAATGTTCCCTGGAGATCAAAGTCTGCTTAAGGCTCATCAGGTGTACTGTAAACGGGTTCGTTGAGGTCTTTGAACATATCATAGGTGACACAAACAACACCAACACTTTTTTGAACGATGAACTTTTATTGAACAAGAACGTATTTACAACATATTAATTAGTTTAATTCAACAATTTAATTCAACAATTTAACCCGTCTATGAACGCGAGCTAGGAAACGACAACTCTGTAATCCCGTCAGGGGTAATAGATGAGGAAATGTTCGTTTAAACCACGTAGAAACTTTTCTGTCGTTGATGGTCACATCCAGGGGTATTCCTCGATGTCGATGATAGATATTGAAGGTACAGTAATGTCTGCACACGGTACTGTAATGCCCTTGATAAGAACTACGATTATGAGTCCAGCGGTCGGCATTTTTCTGTAGAAAGATTTCGATTTCTACGAAGGGGGATGTCCGTACGAATCGAAATAGTCACCCGTAACCGTACCGTCTTCTTCTGTATGCAAGTACAGACACACCCAATGTTCTTCGTGTACGTCACTAGGATCCGTTTTGACCCCATAAGACCGGTGGTGGGCTCTGGTAGGTAATTCGTCCCGTGCACACACTCCCCCAAAATTATCACCCACGAAGGAATCGTGGCGTAGAACATGGTTCAATTGTGTCGTGTTCATCTCTAAAAGTCTATGGACACTTCTCTCTGAGGGTTGATTTCGATGACGTTATTATTGACAGTAATTTTTCCAAGTAAGCACGGTATAGTCTAGTTCTGTTTCGGCTCTATCGTGCATGTATAAAAATTGCACGGCATTTAATGGGGATTTGTTTCCACATACCTAGTAACTATATATTAGGTATCCTGAATTCAAAAATCTATGTTGGCAATATGGGAAATGCCTCTTAGTAGGTCAAAATAGCGATTCAAAATGGCGGCCATCATAAAAAATATAAGTAGATAAAAGGCGGACTTTTATTCTGCCGACGCTTTGATTTTGTTAAAATTCTGGACCCATATTACTTCAGGTCTCAATATATAGAAAATGGATGTTTTAAGCTACACAAGGTGGGGTATAATATAATAGACCTCCCTGTAGAACACCTTGTCTATCAATTCAGATACCCCAAATATGTTCCATGACAACTGTACAATTTGACTGAATTGCTTGAGTATTCTATTTCAATTCACTGTAGACAAACTAAGGATTTCTTTGATACCGAATATATAAATATTGAACAAAGCTGTCAAAAGTTATAGCATTTTACCATCATTAAATTGTCTGAAAAATTGGTTTGAAATAGGCATAAATGGCAATTTAATTTACAGATAAAGAAAATCCTAAAG
>JAUMGZ010014445.1:22760-33586 GCA_032359645.1 Pododesmus macrochisma | reverse complement strand
GGTCTATTTCACTAAACAAAATTACGATCGGTCTATTTCACGAAACCAAAAAACGATCGTTTTTTTCACGAAACCAAAATACGATCGATTTACTTCACGAAACCAAAATACGATCGGTCTATTTCACGAAACCAAAAAACGATCGTTTTTTTTACGAAACCAAAATACGATCGGTTTATTTCACGTAACCAAAATACGATCGGTCTATTTCACGTAACCAAAATACGATCGGTCTATTTCACGAAACCAAAAAACGCTCGGTTTTTTCACGAAACCAAAATACGATCGGTTTATTTCACGTAACCAAAATACGATCGGTCTATTGCACGTAACCAAAATACGATAGGTTTATTTCACGAAACCAAAATACGATCTGTCTATTTCACGTAACCAAAATACGATCGGTCTATTTCACGAAACCAAAAAACGATCGGTTTTTTCACGAAACCAAAATACGACCGGTCTATTTCACGTAACCAAAATACTATTGGTCTATTTCACGTAACCAAAATACGATCTGTCTATTTCACGAAACCAAAATACGATCGGTCTATTTCACGAAACCAAAATACGATTTGTCTATTTCACGTGACCAAAATACGATCGGTGCATTTCACGTGACCAAAATACAATCGATCTATGTCATGTGACCGAAATGCGGTCAGTCTATTCACGTGATCAAAATGCACAATGTCGGTGTATTTCCCGTGAGCGATACATGCTTCGCCATCATGTCAGCAAAACGTTGTACTAAGTGATCTTAGTCATTCACAATTACAGAGCGGAATTCAAATGCTTAAAAAGTTACAATGTATAACTTCCTTTTCTCGTTTTATATTTCCTGAAATTAATTGACATTCGACTTAACCCTGACCCCAAGCATACACCTACTGCTCTACATCTTATACGGAAAAGCTATAAACAAATTGTTCTATTTATATCAATCTATAAAAAATGAATGGAAGAATGTGTAAGATTTGTGGATGTAAAACACTGTTATCGAAAGTATTACAACACCTCCCGTCTAACTGGCACCAGAATATGCACCCGATGAACCCTTAACCCACAATTAACCTATATTGTGATAATACTATTTCTAATTACACCACTTCTCTTCCAACTGGCACCAGAATACTAGGATGCACCCAATGAACCTTTGAATCATTAACCTACTGTGCTTACTAAAGATAGTACAATTAATGTTCTAAGATTGAAGTTCAAACCAATTCATAATTATTCTTGCCGTGACATTGAAGTCAGATTCACGTCGGTTGGCTCGTTAGTTGATTGTACTTTATAGATGCCTATCACATGGGTGTACCGCACTTTAGGCAATCGAAGAATTTGCCTCGTTAAAAAAAAACTTGATGTCTGTCACCGACTGACTGCAAATAAGCGATTATGCACATGGTCTTTTCGTGATCTTGATATAAACGAATTGGGACACTTACAAATTCAGAACTTCTTGATTGAAACAGTATTAACAATGTGATTGGTGACAGACGTGAGAAATACTAACATTTCTTTAATTTACTAAATACGTTTTTCACTCTTTTTTTGTAAATCTTTATCGCTGCTTTCATTGAGAAAAATACATTAAAATATTTTAGAACAATTTTTTTCGTTGATTGTTTGCCTTTAAAAACACCCGACAGTGTTTGGAATGTCATTCTCAAAGCCCAATTTACGTTGTTTTTCAATTGGAGTAGAAACTGACCCTGCCTAAAAAACCCATACAAAACAACATTACATACGTGCCTATTGATTGGTAATTGTTTTAACAAATTTGTGATATTTTACAATTCAGTTTTCTGATTCGATTTAAAGTAAAGATTTAAATGACTGGTAATCACGCACTTGGAGAACTATGATTGAATGTATCTCTGTTTTTTGCATACGGTACCGGAAATGTTTTATACTTTATTGAAAAAGAAAGCATCAAATATAATAAGAAGTCCCTTGAAATAAGTAAAAGCGAGATTTTAGAATTGGAATTCCACTTTAAAAGGTAGTTTTCGTATTACGCGTTTGATTCGACTCCCCGTATCAGCCATATCCCCAGAACATTGACGTATCTCTGTAGTAAGATTAAACAGGCATGTAATGTATACAGCCATAGAATGGTGTAAATCACTCGTCAATGCAATGCTGCGTCTTAATTAGGAACATTTGAACCAAAAACAAACACTAAGTTTTTGTCATGCAATACCTTTTACAAACATTATAAAAATGTTACCCAGTTAAGTATATAAAGTAATATGAGGATATCATTTTGGAAATCTTAACCCGTTGGCCTGTTTTCATGTTGTGCCAGATATAGCTATAACTCCAACCTTTTACCGTTATTTAAAATATCATAACTGTGATAGATTATCATCATTTTATCACGTTTTTATTTACCAATAAAACAGTTATTTCCTTTACGATATAGCTTGCCAATAAATTGTGATCTTTATTGCCTTCACGTACAGATTGTATATGTCTACCGTTCCATCCTTCACTTATATGTCTACCGCTCCATAGATTAGTTTATTTCTTCCTTTGATTGAGAGGCATTATTGTCAAGTCTGAATTACTTTTTACTCAACACCTTCAATCTCTTTTATTGACGGTTGTGAATGAGTTGCACCTTGCAATTAATATGGAATCCTAATAGGGCTACGCACCTCACTATCGCTTCATCGCACTATCGTGCTGTAGGGCGATGACGCGATGATGCGATGACGATGAAGCGATGTTACGATGGTGATGGAGCGATGGTACGATAGTGCGATGAAGCGATGTTACGATGGTGATGGAGCGATGGTACGATAGTGCGATGACGATAGTGCGATGGTACGATGGAGCGATGACGATGATGCGATAGTGCGATAGTCTCCATCGTACTATCGTCATTGCACCATCGCACAATTGTACCATTGCTCCATCGCACCATCGCCATCGCACCATCGCCATCGCATTATCGCACCATCGCACCATCGCAACATCGCTCCATCGCTCCGTCGCCAACGTACCATCGCTCCATCGCTCCGTCGCCAACGTACCATTGCTCCATCGTCATCGCGCCATCGCATCATCGCGCCATCGCCCTACAGCACGATAGTGCAATGAAGCAATAGTGAGGTGCGTTGCCTTATTAGGATTCTATAAATTACTCCTCTCACCAACCTCGTTTTGTACATTTTCTGTGAATTAAATTTATGGTAGCCCTCGGTTTGAAAGTTTGGAACTTGCAACTTTCCTTAGCACATTAATTGCATCAACGTGTTACCTTGGATTTTTATTTAATAAATTGGAAAATGTCGGTATTAGGGTTTGTTTTCTGTCACAAATCTTAAGTAAACAAATGGATAACAGATGTTGCTGGTTGTTTCCACCATTTTTCTTATTTGTATCATTCTACTGATCTGGTCCTTTCTCTTCCTTTCTCTGCTGACGAGGGCTATATATCTCGAAACCCGTGTTCAGAGGAATACTTTTTAAGAAAACTATTTTTACTGCGGGCACACCTAAATTCTTGGCAAGACCATATTTTTTTTTAGTGTTTTGGTATTGTGGTTTGGGTATTTTATTAACACCGGGATTTTTACAACCCCCTTTTGACTTCGTACCTATGATTTATCGAGGTCTTGTCTATTCTAAAATTATGAATTCATTTTCTCTTGAGCGTCCATTGGTGACGGTTGATTTGATGCCAGTACTGGAGTTTGGGACAATGGTCTCTCACACAGAGTATTGTTCTTTCCTCTTATAGATATAACATTTATTGGTGGCATGTTTCAGTTTGCTATTTTTTATTTCCACCTGAAAAGTGCCGTGATATTTTGAACCTTCTTAAAGGTACGTGTCTTTCACCGCATCACTAGACCGTGTTCAAAATTGTAATTAATATATTAAGATATAATACACCTTTGCGAGCGGTTCAGACTTGCATTCAATCACTAAGTAATCATATTGATGTAATTAGAGATAAGGAAATACAATGATTCTATTATAGACTAAAATGTGTAATAGCATCGAAAGGAAGATAATTTAAAACCAAATATAACAATGAAGCAAACATTTCTTATAATTTGATCCTAAGATGGCACCTGCGGGTGTGAAATGTAGACGTTATGATCAGTCGAGGACCATGGATGGAAAATCGAAAGTGTATCAAAATTCACCTTTAATCCAATCGTCTGATTAGTTTTACCTGGGAATTGATATTTTTCTATGACAGATAGACAGGTGCTAAACCACAACAATCTCGTATTTACATGCTAGTACAGTGTCATTAAACAAGGGATGCATTGTATATTTTTTATCATAACGCAGCCAAACCATTATTTCCAACTTCTAATCTTAACTACCTAAATGGTTGACAAGGCTATTTTATATAATAGCCGGCATGTGGCTTCTGTCCTTAATACACATCGGGATGTTTGCCTCCCCCTTTTGCGTCCTAGCTGTGATTGATCTAGGTCTTGTCCGTTGTAAATTTATTTCTCCCTTCGAGTCTATTGATGCTGGTCGATTCGTGACTTGGCATTGGGTCAAGAGTGAGGTCTTCTCATTCATTTCTTTGGCTGGTTTGACATCATTTATAGATGACCTTCATTCTGATAGATACTGTCTGACGTGGCTATTCTCTACTTGTCATTATCCTTTGTTCTGTTGATCCTAATTCTTCTTGTTTTGAGATTAATCAAGAACTGTGAATTTAATTTGAACTCTGCTACCTAGAGAATGTTTGGTATATTTTGATGTTCGTTCGTGCTTATTTCTCCTTTAACTTGTGATGTTTATTGGCGTTTCCTTAAGGCGTCAATTCCCTTGATTCAGATATAGTACTGACTTCCCTCGTCGTAAAATATAGTAATGTCACACGGGACTCGCTAGTTAACATGCCACTTTGTGTAACGTTTAAAACAATTGGTGTAAAAATACGTCATTAAATGAAGCAAACAAACTTTTTTAAACCATCAGATCTGAAAGTATGTCATGGAGTGATAATTAAATGTGTGTAGACGATTTCATCTGTGTCTTTTTATAATCCATATTGTCTCCAGGATTACTATATAATACACTCTTAAAAGTCAGTTGTAAGTTATCCGATAGTCTTGTCAATTTACTCGATATAATATAAACACTTTAAATTAAAATGTGACAAAATAAATCATTGTTGCTCTATCTAGGTACACTTCAATAAGTGTTTGTTATGAATCATATTGAATTCATCTATAAAATGTTGTTAAATACAATGTATTAATAATTGGTACCTTTTAGTTTCTTGCAAAAACATAATAGTTTACCTTTCCAAGGAAATTCATTGAAAAACATTATAATTCATCTTTTAAATTAAATACATTGAAAAATACTAGTGTACCTGTCCAGAGAAATACTTAGAAAATATTATTTTTCACCTTTTCAGATAAGTACATTGAAAAATGATAATTTATCTGTCAAGAAAAAATACATTGAAAAACTAGTAGTTTATCTGTTAAGCTACATTCATTGATAAAATATATCCAGAGAAAAACATTGGAAAAAAAATACTAGCTGACCTGTCCATATGTCTCAATTAGGAAAGCTGCATTTCTTCTTGTTAGTGACAAATTATTATTTTAGTTTGTTTTAAAATACAGAACATATGCCATTTAAGTACACACACACTACATTATAAAAGGGAGCAGTGGTAAAATCTTCACGGTAGAAACAATCTTTTTCACAATGCTATTGTTGATGTCAACATGTCTGCTATATTATAACATAATCTTTTTCTATATGAATTTAAAAGACAAATGCATTGATAACTCTAATTATAAGTTGAATTCTTTTTTTATATAATTACTTCATATTGTGTATTTGGTTCACAATTCTATATTTTTATTACTCTATCATTATTTTCTATTTCATGAAGTCTGTGTAGTATTCAGGAAAAATAGATTGATAAAAGGTTGATTATTTATACAAAATGTGAAGTCATTTGAACCTTTAAGATGTTGACTGTAGTTATGATGTATGGCACGCGACAGTGATGTCATTTGAACCTTTAAGATGTTGACTATGCTTTAGTTAGTCTATGATGTATGGCGTGCGACAGTGATGTCATTTGAACCTTTAAGATGTTGACTATGCTGTAGTTAGTCTATGATATATGGCGTGCGACAGAAGGCATTATTTGTGTGTTATCGAGTGTGTAGGAGTCATTATCAATGATACCTTAATCTAACAGTATTACTGAGATAACAACCTTGTATTGTCGACACTCCACTTACACGTAACACAAATACCCTCTCATTTACGTAGAAATACAACCAACCTTTCCTACTTAAAACAAGTAGTCACACGTTTAATATCTTCAAGTCGTTGTTAAAAAAGTGAAATATCTGGAGATATAACATCTGTGAAAACATCCAATATTACTTGGTATATAAATTGTATATGGTATGGGTAATTAAATCAATGTTTATAATTAATTAATTCAACCAGTCTTTGATTGTTTTGAATTTCACAGCAAAGTTATCCCTGCTGGTGAGGTACTGGTTGTCCGAAACAGCTATCCAGAGGATACGTTTGGACATTCTTAATTCAACTGTGCGTTAATTCAAATATGAACTCGAAAATTAGTTAGTGATTTGGTTGGGAAACGCCGATTATCTTCATATTCAGCCTTTTGATTCATATTTTATACATTCAGAATCTTTATAATTCAAGTTAAAACAAACAAAATCAGTGAACGGCTATACAACTGCAAAAGCCAGGTCTCGATAACGCATTTAATATTCTCTTGACAAAGTTTAAATTTGATCGCTCCGAGTGATACATGCAATAAAAAGGGGGAAAATACTTGTTTTTATTCTATAAACATTTAAGTTTTCAATATGCAGCGCTTAACGATTTAAATGTTCTTGAATTGTATAACCAGCATACGGGATGGCAGGTTTGATGCCATATAAAACATTGCCAATTCTCTCTGAAGTCTCTTCAAACCTTTTAAAGAGTGTTCTTAAATATAAATTCGATACAAAAGGGCTATGACTTACCGCTGGAATCAACAATATAGCAGGGCCTAATGTAAATGTAGCATTTAGCAATGTTCTTCTGTGACTTGACAGCTCAGATAATATTACGATAGCATGACACACTTTACATCACAAAGCTTATATCGCTATTCTACTTATCGCTATTACTTAATGTTTACTTAGAGATTTCAGTAAGTTTAACTTTGAGTATCCAACATAAGATATAAAACACACTACATACATATTTTTATGAAAATAATAAATATTTACTCAAACGACGTAGCATATAAAAGCGCAGCCTTGCTCATCCCCTAGTGGTCCATTCTGTCTATTCCATTTATCTTAATTTTTGAATACCATCATATAATTTCACGACATTAACATTAGTCAATATAACAAATTTAATTTTACAGACACGTTGAAATCGTCAATATACAGTGCTGTTTGTTCTTGTGTGATAACTGCGTTTGCTTTGTTGTCAATTTAAGCTGGAGTTGGTCCAACATTAGATACGAAACATACACAATACAGTTTTTGTTTTAAAAATGCTAGAATAATAAATATTTTCCTCAAACGTCATAGCCTATAAAAAGACATCCCTGTCCATCCTCTAGTGATCGCTTCTGTCGATTGCACTTATTTTGTTTTATTTCAATACAATCTTATATTTTCAGGACAAAACATATATGAAAACAGGAGTTTATTTAACCATTTATACCGTTTATATTTTACAGACATGTTGAAATCGTACATTTACAGTGCTCTCTGCGTTTTAGTGATAGCTACATTTGCACAAGCCCGTTATCTACAGGAACTTGACGATACAAACCGGTAAGACATTCTACCTTTGTAAAACATATACTGTATGTGTACTGTTTGTATATTGTAATTGTGATAATTGAAAACACAGCACAGTTTAACAGCAAATCTTAATTAGTTTTTGTTTGGAAAATCCATATTGTCAGCTTATTGTTAATTTTTAATTCTTGTTTTAAACTAATATGGGATTTCAACTGTGTATAATCTACTATTGTTGTCAACAGAACATTTTCAAATTTTACATATGTAAAGTCATGAATTGACAATCTCTATGTAATCTGTTAATGATATTTCTGTTACGTAATTAGCGATTTGAACAATACTTTTTGACTTTCACCATTTAGGTTACAAAATGTCAGTTTAAACCATGTACGGTTTATCTTATTATATTCCCCCCTTTTCTGACATAAATCAAGAACTGTTCTGTTAAAATGAAATTCTTAGAATTTAAACATTTTAATAGTCCAATAGTATAGCAACAATGTTACACTTTTGGTTGCTACAAGACACCACTTAACTTCGTTGGGAAAAGAAAACATCGGTTCTTAATGTAGCACACATTTTACCACCAAGATTACAATCCTGTGTGACACGATGATTGGAATATTATGTACCGTTCGCGGTGCATGTGTTAACATATTTTTGGGGAACAGGTGATTACACTACGTTTATAATATATCAAAGAATATACAAGTATCACAATTTATGTTTAATATGCAATATGCTAGTCCTCTGTCTATATATATATCGATACACATGATGTTTTGTACGTTTATGTATGTCTTGTACCGTCATGCCTTTCAGTATTAAACGTCAAATAGCAGAAAGTGAACTAGGTCACTACCTAACGTTACTTCAGTTGGAAGCTCTTTTAGAACCCGGTTGTACACAGGTCGGATGTGGTGACTTTGATATTGACAGGTAACGCGTCTTATATGGATAAACGCATGGAAAGTGCAACAATTGCCCATCATCTAGCATGTCATACTGTTGACCGAAACTGTATATTTTGATAAATGCATGTTACCTTAATCCAGTGTTTATTGTCTAGCATGTCGTACTCGAATTATGGGATAGCTTGATAAATTGGGTATTTTTGAATAGGCGACAGTAAAACCTCTAATATACGGTTGCAAATCTTTTTTTTTTTTTTTTTTTTTTTCTAAAAAACCCAGTTTGCTCACCCATACTCTAATTGGGTAAATACGCTTTACATAAAATGCAGTTAGTTTCATTGCGGATTTGTTTGTGTCAAATGACGTCAAATGCGAGACCAAATCACTTACAAGTACATTTGTAGATATGTTTACTAGAATAAAACGAAGGTAAAAAGGTAAGAAATCTGCAAAGCGTTTCCCTGATTTGGAATTTCACTTCTTTTATAAAATAAAACAAACAACCCTTTCGATTTGGCAAGTGAAGTGCTTATAGACACTTGTTAATTTTATGTTGCCATTATGATGATTTCAGCCGAGACCTATGTAACAGCACAATCTGTTGCTTCAATTTCTTGGGGAACTTTTTATGCCCCCATCACCTCGATCTTATCTATAGCCGCTAGAAGATTGGCGTCTTCTTCCTCGAACACGATTTGAAGTGAAGATAACTGCATATGTCAGACATTTTGTTTATTAAAATAAGCGTGACATACGACCAAAATATACGGCGAGGACCTACAACAATTTGGCGATTATATTACCAGAAGTACTGGCGCAAGTTATGACGTAACGGCAAACCAACTCCCTCGTTACAATTACATAGAATAGGATTAACGTCATTAACTTAGGGTAATAACGTCATTCATTAATCTGATCACGTCATTCATTGGCCTCGCTACTATTAAACAAGCAATCGTTACAGAACAGCAAATCAATTTAATCCAACATAATCCAGTAAATATGCACACAAATGAAGTGTATTCATAAGCAGTGATATATAATTACAATTTGAAAATATGTCAAATGCACGTAAAGTAGTAAAAATACGAATAACCAAGACGATATTCAAAAGCCGTAAGTCCATGGTCATGGGCAAACAAAAAGGAAAATGTGGAACGTCCACAGAAAAAACGAACCAAATATACATTTATTTCCTAAAAAAAGAAGTAAACATCAATAGCTTCTATTTAAAAAAAAAACTACAAGCGAAACCAGGTGCTCGCGACATGGTAAGCGTTTCCTGCTTCACATGTGTCACCCGTCGCGATGCTTCCGTGACATTCCGATTTATGTTACATTTACAACTGACAAAGTAACTTTTTTTCAGAGGAGCTTCCTCGTAAATAGTTTTAAAATAACATTAGTATAATCAAGAAATATTCAAACCAATTACTGGTTTTTCAGTGTATTTTCAAAAGAGCCTGTGCCTTTCTTTTCACTTTGGAAAAATATTATTAACTTTTGAAGTATTTAATACATTCTTCTTTTTAAGATTACAAAACAGCTACTGATATAACAATTCTATTTAGTATGTCATTGTTAAAGATTTATATTAATTGTAAGTGTACCCAAACTTTTATATATAGTTTGCCGCTTCGTCATTAGGAAAATACACGTTGAATTTGGGAACAATAGTCTAAATTTTCTAGATGGAAATGCCTTTGAAAGGCAATGATTTCAAAGTTAATAAACCATTGCCAATAACAAGCAAGGAAACACTCAGTACGAGCGAAATCTGTAAAAAGTTCAGGTTTAGATACGAATTTGCGCCACCAACAAACACTGAAAAGTCAAACATAGAGTAGTTTCCAATTATAAATATATCATACCAAGCAACATGCTTGCATGGGTAACGGATGATATTATGCAGTATAATGTAAAATTGCATGTTTTAATGCATGATATTTGGCACCCCAGTCTTTGTTTAATATTGCCTGCTCGAAATGGTTTTTTTTCTTTTTCTTGAGCGCCCATTGACAAGTTAAAGCAGCACAGCCCCTTCTACAGAAACATGATCCCTTCGCTGTAATGTACGACCGCATGCTACAGAAACATAATTTCT
>JAUMGZ010014445.1:0-22660 GCA_032359645.1 Pododesmus macrochisma | reverse complement strand
TCTTATGTATGATGTCAAACTAGAGAAACATAATTTCTTCT
The DNA here is from genome assembly GCA_032359645.1 of Pododesmus macrochisma. NCBI lineage: Eukaryota > Metazoa > Mollusca > Bivalvia > Pectinida > Anomiidae > Pododesmus > Pododesmus macrochisma. The sequence goes on along the minus strand of JAUMGZ010014445.1, from coordinate 22,619 downwards.
TATGTATGATGTCAAACTAGAGAAACATAATTTCTTCTTATGTATGATGTCAAACTAGAGAAACATAATTTCTTTGTATGCATGGTCTGCATTTCAGCGCACATATGTATTGTTTTTATTAATAACAGGACTTGCTTGATCATTTCAAAAATAATAATTGCATGTTGCTTTCATTGAAAATGTATTCACATATTTAATTTTAACAGATTTTACAAGAGGTCCTGGTCCGACCAAAGAATAGCAGAACTAAAAGCTCAAATTGCGTTACAGGATCGCGCAGATCCTGACCTAGTAGTAGGCCACGGACGTTTCGATCCCTATAGAGTGTAGGTAGCACTAGAACTCCACGTGTTTCCTGTTTTGTACGTCTTTTTCAAAGTGTTTTTTTCAGTGTATTAACGAATTGACTTTCAGAAGCTGATGATAAGTTTCAGTCAAGTGTATTTGTTTTGTTTTGTGATCTCGTCTCGTTTGCTGTATTTGAAAGAACGTTAGTTGTCTGTGTAGGAATATTTATGCTAGAATATTTGGCTTTGTGTTTGATGAAAACTGTTGGTATACACAGATTGATCAAGCGTACGACGTCAGACCAACGGATAGCCGAACTGATGGCTCTTATTGCATTGTCCCGTGGTGGTGGACTAATAGGTCATGGTCGAATAGATCCTAGTTCGATGTAGGTAACACCGTTACTTCATCATAGCTCTAGATCTCTTAGTTTGCTTGTTTCGCAGTTTCTCATAGATTGCTTGTAAGGCAAATCTCTCGAGTCTTATCATGATGAAAACACACACGCGCGCGCGCACACACACACACACACACACACACACACACACACACACACGCACACACATTTAATTGATTGAATGATTTACTTTCTTTAAGTCTTGTTATGAGCAAACGTGAATTTTAAATTTCAACTTAATTTTTTTCTACCAAAGTACCTTCATTAGACATTAGTGGTCTGCTGATGGCGAGACTTTAGAATCATGGCGAGACTTTAGAATCATACTTTTGCTGTCGTCAATGTTTCTATGTCAGAGGTTTGATGCACGTTCCAACATAATTTAACTCAGGAAGAATGACATCTGAATCGGAGGGACTGACACACTCTGACACACGCGAACAACCATCAAGCGGCCATAAGACCATACATATTAACCAACAACATCTTTTGAAAGATCCATGATAAGGCTCAAGTCTTGGTACGTTGTATCGACTATTTAACATTTAGAAAATAGTTTTTCTATTAGTACATTCGACTTTGTAGATAGATCTTTGTTAATTGATCAATCTGTGCTTCACTTCTTGGCCTTTGTAAGGACATGCCGAAATGTACTAGTTTACTGACATTTTCTCATGTCCACAATACCTTTTGTGTAGATGCAACTTTCCCTTCTTAGCATCTCTAATTAAGGTAAATTGTCTCTCGTGTGTTTTTAAGTTGTATTCTATTTCTCTTTAACATTTTCTATGACTTCACGTTTCCTGATTAGAAACATCTTCTATAGTCTATTAGTATTAGATAGTTCATGATTCTCCTTGCATTATTGATTGTGTGATTAATCCTGATTCTCCTTAAAAGGTTGATTTGGCATTATATCCAGATTCACCTTACATTGTTGATTATAGGTAATAAGTTCTGATTTTTATTGTAATGTTGATTGGTTGATTAATTCTGAATCTCCTTGTAAAGTTAATTTGACAATCTCCTTGCATATTTCTTGAAAGAATAATCATGATTCTCCCTATTAATTGGGTTATTCGATTATTATGATAAATGAAGACTATTGAATTTTTAAAAACAGAAAAAGTACACCAGTGAGAAATTGGTTCTATATTCCATGTTCAGATATTTCTTTCTTTTTTTTCATTTTGTTTGTTTGTTTTAAAATGTCTTCTAAAATCTTGGCGAATATAACATGATAGATATGTTTAATGTATGAGAAGTTTCTGTGCCATCACATCGTGTCGTTAAATTCATTCATTGATTGACGTATTTCGTTGTTGTCGTATTTTAGCGTTTATGGTTATCTCCAGTCCCCTAGAATCATATTTTGGTCGTTTGTATATAACTTGTTTTTCTGTCTCTCAGAATACAAAAATGCAATCTGAAACATGCCCCCAATAAATATAATATTTAAAAGAGGAAAGAGCCAATACTCTGTGCGAGAAACCCCCGTCCCGACCTCGAGATCTAGCTTCGAAGCAGCCGTCATTAGTGGACTTTACAGAAGTAAATTTATTTAGAATAGACAAGACTTCGGTAAATTAAAGGCAAAGGAGAAAGGGGGAGAGAATACGATGGTCATTATGTACAAAAACCACACCCTAACAGTTGTACCAAAATGTCTTGCGAACATTTTAAATGTGCGCGTAGTCAAAGTAGGATATTTAAACGTATTCCTCTGGACACGTGTTTCGGACAACCCAGACCTCATTAACAAAGGTGACGTAATAATGTATATAGATCTAAATATGCCCGTTCATTGTCCTTATTTGTGGTCTTCAGTTTCTCAGAATTATATATACTTTGTCTTTTATTTAGTAATTGTCTTCCGACATTCAAAATAATATTCCTTCTTCTTTATATAATTATGGTCTTCTTTCTCTCAGAATCATATTATTTTTTCTTTATGTGTGGTATTGAAGCTCTCTGAATCATATTCATTTATCTGTTTATATGGTTTACAGTTTCTCAAACATTCTATCCCATCATCTGTGCATATATGGTATTCAGAACTTGAGATTCGTGATATCATATCTATTAAAGATAAATCACCCGCCTTCCAATGGATAAGTAAGAATTGTCTTATCACACTAAGGAGCACTTTTTATTTGGAAGATCAATAATGGTACTGTTCCAAACATCAACAGATGTGATTTGGTTTTGATTCATTGCCGTCTCTTCATAGCTTTAGTTTTTATTATATCACTTGGATAATGAGATTTAATCATTTTCTGTTGGTATACATTGTCCGTTAATTTGTCCGCAACAGCTGTCCAGAGGAATACGTTTAACAATTCCTATTTTGACCTTGCGTTCACCTAAATTGCTGACAAGACCATTTCAACATAATTGTTGGGATGTGAATGTTTGTCCTTTATTTATAACCGGATTTTCCTTCCCCTCTGTTGGCTTCATGGCTTTGATTTATACAGGTGTTGTCCACTTTAAATATATTTTCCTATTCGAGTTGGTTGATGAAGTTAATTCGTAGATTTGGCCATGAGCGCAGTCCTCTCATTCAATTGGTTGGTTTGATGTCATTTTTGAATGCCTGTTTCAGCTGGCATTTTGTTGTTGTTGGTGACGTTTTGAGGCTATTGTTTGTCAGTCAAAGACTTTGTTTAGTATATTCTATTTCTTCTTGTTTGTATCATTACAATATGAGCATATTTACATGTGGAGTGGTTAGCTTTTTTATGAGCAGAGCTTCTGGACTTCGTGATAATACTATAAGTTTATTCATACTATTCATTATATTTCCACTGGCTTTTTATTAGTCGAGTTAGCACTTGTTAGTAGCATGTGTTTGTGAGTATCATCACGTATACGGTGAGCATCGTTCAGCATATATCATTTGACTGCATGCATCTTGTTTAAAGTAGAATTGATTGTTTAAACCTTTCTATAATCTACAAGTTTAAATGTTATACGCATGCTACAGGTGTCAAGGTATGTATTACGAGAAAGTGAAGATACTTAGAATTAAACCAAACACTAAAAATAATCACACTGTGTCGAGAAATAGAAAAACAATACAAAAAATGATCTCATTGAGTCAAGAAAGATAAACATAAAATACGTATTATGATCTCAGTGTGTCAAGAAATAGAAAAATAATATGCTAAATTTATCTAATTATGTTAAAATTCGAAAAAAACAAATCATAATCGCACTGTGTCAAGACATCTAATTTGTCCAGAAATAGATTATAAATGTTAAGAAAAGAATGGTTTTTTTATTTTTATTACCAAACGTGTTATAAATAGGAGTGAACGGAATGATTTAAACGTTGATGTGTTATTATTTCTAGTGGACGGCGAAAACGAGCAGCACCATCACCCAAATTGAATGTTTCGAAATTCTCAAAGACATTGCAGTTACTAAGAAAACGAAGAGCTCTTCAAGACAAGGCTTTATGATGAATAAAGGTAATATTCTTTAATGTTTCATTAGATCGTCGGACAAACTCGATATATAATATAAAGTTAATATGTAAAGTCAAGAAATATTAACACCGAAGAGAAAGGTTACGACTTGGGATGTGTTGGTGAATATAAGACTTGTTTGTTTGTTATATTACGGTTTAACGTCCTTGCAACTCATATCTAGGTCATATCGAAACGATGTCTGTTTGTTACAGTGTGCAGATGGCGACTTTACAAGATTGTGATGATTATGATATTAGTGTTGAATATTTACTCATTAATGTATTGCACGCGCTCTCTTAAACAACCTTTAATAAAACAGTATTTTGCTGTGCATTATTATAAATCTTAACACTTTGAGGGGGTATTTCTTAAACGTATATACTATAAATTTTTAATGCGTCGATCGCATAAGACAATGATAATTGATCAATATATTGTGTCCAATGTCATGAGTGTAGAGAAGCGTCTAAATTTTCCTTTTTATCAAAATTCCAAATGACTTGATAATCTACTGCACCGATGACGATACGTCTTGTAAATCCATAAATCCATCTTTGACAGATTCTACAACTGTGGGGTTTTTATGGTAGAATTAGTCTTGCTCTTGCTATTCGACATTTCACTACATCGCTGAAAGTAACAAAGAAGTCTGATTAAAATTGAATTTCAGCAGTCTTTGGGGGAAAGGTTTCCAACATAACGCAATCATTATTTGTCGTAGTCGTCGACGTAAATATAGCCTTTAGGGAAAGTATTGCCAATATGAATTATGTGACGCTCCTGTCAAATGTTTGCTTTTATTACCCACGACTGTTTGAAATATAACACATGTATGAAATAATATGCTCAGTCTCAAATTTATGGTCTCCTTTTATTTTACAATAATTTACTTACAACCAGTAAGCCATCGATAATATACCAAAACAAAAAACATGTTATCCTAAACGCGTAAGAGACAAAAACATAGGTTCATAAGTACTCATATTCTACTGATAACTAAATCTGCACATACAAATGTATTCAAGTTGTGTTTTCTCACAATGCCGAATACATGTGATAAAAATAAACATAACCTAATAACAGCTAATCACAACGATGGAACAGTAAAAATAAATGTTCAAATTTTGCTTATAATTTCTGATTTGACAAACCCAACTGTCATCTTCTCATGACACAAAATGCCGAAGAATTATGTTCAAAACAACAATGCAAATGACGTTCATAGAGGCAATTAAGTTCACAACAACAATGCAAATGACGTACATAGAGACACTTATGTTCACAACAACAATGCAAATGACGTTCATAGAGACAATATTGTTCACAACAACATCGCAAATGACGTTCATAGAGACAATTAAGTTCACAACAACAATGCAAATGACGTTCATAGATACAATTATGTTCACAACAATAATGCAAATGACGTTCATAGAGATAATAATGTTCACAACAACAATGCAAATGACGTTCATAGAGACAATAATGTTCACAACAACATCGCAAATGACGTTCATAGAGACAATAAAGTTCACAACAACAATGCAAATGACGTTCACAGAGACAAGTATGTACACAACAACAACGCAAATGACGTTCATAGAGACAATAAAGTTCACAACAACAATGCAAATGACGTTCATAGAGACAATAATGTTAACAACAACATCGCAAATGACGTTCATAGAGACAATAAAGTTCACAACAACAATGCAAATGACGTTCATAGAGACCATTAAGTTCACAACAACAATGCAAATAACGTTTATAGAGACAAGTATGTTCACAACAACAATGCAAATGGCGTTCATACAGACACTTAAGTTCACAACAATAATGCAAATAACGTTCATACAGACACTTATGTTCACAACAACAATGCAAATGACGTTCATAGAGACAAGTATGTTCACAACAACAATGAAAATGACGTTCATAGAGACAATTTAGTTCACAACAACATGTCAATGACATTCATAGATACAATTATGTTCACAACAACAACGAAAATGACGTTCATAGAGACAATTATGTTCACAACAACAATGCAAATGACGTTCATAGAGACACTTGTGTTCACAACAACAATGCAAATGACGTTTATTTAGACAAGTATGTTCACAACAACAATGTACATGACGTTTATAGAGACAAGTATGTTCACAAAAATAATGCAAATGACGTTCATAGACACACTTATGTTCACAACAACAATGTAAATGACGTTTATAGAGACAATAAAGTTCAAGAAAATAATGCAAATGACGCTTATAGAGACACTTTTGTTCACAACAACAATGCAAATGACGCTCATAGTGACAAATATGTTCACAACAACAATGTAAATGACGTTTATAGAGACACTTTTGTTCACAACACCAATGCAAATGACGTTCATACAGACAATTATGTTCACAACAACAATGCAAATGACGTACATAGAGACAATAATGTTCACAACAACAATTCAAATGACGTTCATAGAGACAAGTAAGTTCACAACAACAATGCAAATGACGTTCATAGAGCCACTTATGTTCACAACAACAATGCAAATGACGTTCACAGAGACAATAATGTTCACAATAACAATACAAATGGCGTACATAGAGACAATTATGTTCACAACAACAATGCAAATGACGTTCATAGAGACAATTATGTTCACAACAACAAAGCAAATGACAAGCGTGTAGAAACAATTGTCAAAACTTACTTTCCTTAACAAGTTCTTCTAAAATAGCAAATCCGCGGTAATCTTGTTTAGTTATTTGTTGTTTCCCTGCTGTACGTACGTACATTGAGAAAATGCTTTATAATTTCATTAGTTTGGCAATTCAAAACAGCAGATAATTATTATTGCTAGAATTCTTGAAAGGAAAACCTGTACCTTGGAAAAGTTGTTACTAGAACTTTTCTCGGTTGGCCCTTTTACGAGACTTAAAATAATACCATTTGATGTTTTCTAAATTCATTTTTCTTGAAATACATACTCTTTCGTTCTTCAAGAAATAAAGATTAGCAGTATTTCTTTTCACAGTTTCATTAACTATTCACAATTTGCACTTACCAATCAAATTCCTGTTTTTCTCTTGTAGACATAGATGCTTCCGTCCACATCTAAGCTTGGATACTGCTGGTTACTATGCCAACGTGAAATGATTTGGATGTTAGTTTTGTTTTGTGACTAAAGACATGGAACTAAATAGCATATGCTCAATTTTAACTTATTGACTTTTAAACTGTAAGAAGCGAAAGTGTTTATTATAGTAAAAATGTTTGTATGCTTGTAAGTTTAAATGGTACATTGTTGTCGATTATTTAAGTTTCTTCAATATTGTACAGATAATAGTCTTGAAATGTTAAATCACACACACACATCGATTGTTGTGGTGGAATATCATCATATCAATTGAAATTATAATATACTAGTTTTTAGTAACATATTACCGTGCATATCGATAATATTTTTGTAGTAGCGATTTGCTACATAACTATTTAAATACATAATTTATGGCATATCGTCATCGATATCGATTGCAGTATCGACAACCTAATAGTATCGTACTGTATATCGTTTGAAATGATGAAACATCACTGCACTTACCGAACAAAACTTGACATACTAATGACTTACTTAAAAGTTATTGAAGTTTCAAGAGGTTTACTTAGTAGAATATTTTTCGATATCAATCCCTTTGTCATGAACAGCATATTCTGACATTAAACTGTAGTGTGATGTTAATCCTGGCGTGGAGATAGGTAAATCCAGCTGAGCTGGACTGAAACTTGAATCAACATGATATATTTGAATGTGTGTGTGAAGAATGACATATTTTTACATTCTTTATTGATGTGTGAATAATTAAGATTACATATACAAATTTTATTTATTTTAATTTAATTAATAAAAGCGATAGTTTTAATATATATTTTCAATTTTATTTTGTTGATTACTAAACCAGTAGTATCGGTTGTTCAGATTAATAAAGAGCTGATGCAGAAGGCAAACTGATTGTTTGTTTGTATGTTTGTTTGTATTAAGGGCTTATTGTCCGATCAACAGCTTAGGTAATTTACGGACGTGTCAGTTTTACTGGTAGAGGAAACCGGAGTACCCGGAGTAAACCACCGACCTACGGTGAGTCACTGGCAACTTTCTCACACTAGCACGCCCCGGACGGGTATCGAACTAGGAGGTTAAAGGCTCTTATGATTACAAGTCGGCGACTTTAACCACTAGGCCACCGCGGCCCCAGAAGGCAAACTGATATTCTGTAAACTTTTATTTATCAAGTTGTTTGACTTGCATTCCAAAAACTCTCTAGTACCAAATACTGATAAAATCTATGGACACCAGGAAGTGTAAGGTCACTGGACAGTGTAATTTCCGAGGACACCAGGCAGTGTAAGGTCACTGGACAGTGTAATTTTCGCGTACACCAGGCAGTGTAAGGTCACTGGACAGTGTAATTTCCGAGGACACCAGGCAGTGTAAAGTCACTGGACAGTGTAATTTCCGAGGACACCAGGCAGTGTAAGGTCACTGGACAGTGTAATTTCCGAGGACACCAGGCACTGTATAGGCCATAAACACCATACAGTGTAAAGTCCCTTGACACTCCAGACAGTGTACAACGACTAGATTCTTCTTATCGTGTTCATGTCTATTCAAAATTAACATTCCTCTCCGAGTCCAGTGATGACGGTTGATACGTAGCTTAACTTTGGATCATTAGCAAGATCCTGTTACTTAGTTGGTTTGACTTCTTTTTGAAATGTCCACCTGAGTTTACAAGTTCAGTCTGGTGTTGACTTGACTATGAAGCTAGTGTTTGTGTGTCAGTATCCTTAATCCTGTTGATCCTATTTCTGACATATAGTTATATAGAGGTAAAATGTTCATAGTTAATATATTTCATATTTAGAATTTTGACCTCAAAATGAATACAGTCATTTTTACTGCAGAGATAAACCCTGTACTTACCTGTATTCTTTACTGTTGTGGTTGGTGGGTATTATCGGCTTTAATTTTAATGTAAGTAAATCAGTCGTCAGTCGGCCTGTTTGTCTTTGATTAATTTTTTTTTATTTATATCATCTTTTTGTCGTCTCTGCTGACAAGGACTGGATTGCCCGACACGTGCCCAGATCAATACATTAATAGTTCCTGTTTTGACTGCGCGCAAACCTAAATATTTGGCAAGACCGTTTTTATAGTGTTGTAATTTGACTTTTCCCCTTCATTAACATCAGGATTTTACACCCAACGCAGTTTTTGGCTTTGTAGCTTTGATTAACTGATGCCGTGTCTATTCTAAAATCATGAATCTATTGCGTCCATCGATGACGATTGTTTCTTAGCTAGACATGAACCTTGGATGAGGTTCTCTCACACAGAGTATTGGTTCTTTCCTCTTACAGATATTATATTTATTGGTGGCATATTTCAGTTTGCAATTTTGTATTTTTAAGTTTGTAAAAAACTTCTATTTCTGATTCCATAAAAACATCCGTTTGGGATCGATCCATCATTAGAATAAAAATGAATCCTCTTTCTCAAGGGATGTTAATACGATGAAATTGGCCCCGTTGATTAGGAAAGGTAGTTGAAAATTTTGAATTTTGATCCCGAAAAGGACTTTTATTTTTTAACATTATCACTGTGTCTGTTCTAGGAGCATCCGTAAAAGATAGACCAAGCATTGAAGGTTAGGAAATGTAAACTCAACTGAGTTTGTAGAAAATACAGAAAACTAAAATGCTAGGACTAAAACTTTATCTCACATATATTTGGTACGATAATATATCAACACGAAGAATGAAAGTCATGAATTACATGATATATCTCCCGCTGAACTAAATCCTCTTTAGGCAGATTGTATAATAAATGTAAGAATGAAGGACGGCAAATAGTACCTACCCAGTACACTAAAGGGTTATGATTGGATTCATTGAATGTCACTTAAAGCGTGTCCGTTACGGTTGTTCAGTTAACAGCAGTTTTGAGGTTTCTCACCCACACGGGAGGCTCTTAAATCTAAACACAAAAGAGCCATTCGGCCCTAACCTGGGTCGCCCAAGGCAAACTCGAGTCAATATATCTTTTAGAACTATGCAATACAGAAAATGTATTTATTATTTTGGGAGTTCTAGATAAAATAAATCAAAGTTTTACAAACATCCATTAAAAACTGGCTGGCTAGGTTCAACACATAGAAATTCATCTTCCAAAAAATCTCTCCAAAAGGGAAAATGCACATCTTCAACGTGTCTGTAATAAATGTGCAAAGTTTGAGAAAAATCTTCTCAAAACTGCAGGAGATTCAGGTTACACAGTCTCAGTACTGAATGTTATTGAAAATACAAAACATTGACTAAGTTCAACACAAAGGAATTTTCCTAAAAAATCATCATATCTCTCCAAAAAGGGAGGTGCATATCTTCAATGTGTCTGTGTCTGTAATACATGTTCAAAGTTTGAGAAAAAGCTATTGAAAACTGTAGAAGATTCAGATTACATAAACTTAGTGCCCCAAAGTGTTTCAGAAGGACGGACGGACAGACGGAAGGAGTCGAGCAGCTTCTTGACCTGCTTCCGCTTTCGGCGACGCGGGTAACAAGCTAATATGCAATAATCTGATATGATTCTCTTTTGCCTAATGAAATAAACTTAGCATTTCGGTATGAAATAAGGGGATGTAGTGTTACAACATGATCGTGAACTTGGCCTGGATTACCTTGAATGTCATGACAGACTCACGAAACTCGCTCTGGAGCACACATATATGTACCCCTAGGATGTATGCAGATCTCTCAAACCCTGAACGATGTCCCGTCGCTACTTATTTGTTTTAATGCTCTAATCGCCCAGATGAATTTAGGAAGAATGACTATTCATTTTATAAAGCTGTTGTTACAAAAACCCAGTATCCCAACATTCGCGATCGTTGGTTTGTGAGTGGCTCCATAGGCGTGAACAAACGTATGGAAATTATGAAACAAATATCAATAAATGCTAATTTACCTCAAATTAAGAGAATAACAAACACTAGTGTATGGAAAAAAACTCGTCCAAACAATGAAAGATGGTTATACTCCCGATTGTCTCCTGGTGTATGTTACTGGGCACAAGAACATTCAATAACCTTATGATTATAGAACAATAAATTAACAATCACCAGAAATTTACAATAAGCAACATGTTGATAAATCAACAACTTGCGGTTCCTCTAGTTTTCCAATCTAGCTCCACACTTGTACTGTCTGAACATGTGACACGTTGTCCATGTGCTACAATCACAGGGCCGGTCCATTGAGTTCAATTGAAAATCAGCTGGAACCTCGTCTTAATCACCGAGGTGCAGATCTTGTTGACACTTTTCAACATGGCCCAACTCTTTCTCAATCGAGACGCAGCTTTGAATCAATCTTTGTTTCTTTAATTAGGGCTCATCGTCACTTCCAGAATCTTTCACCGATATTGTGTCAAAAGACCAGAGGAGAAAAACCAAAAGATAAGACAGGAAGAAAAGCTTTCTGAATCTTATTTTCATGGAAATGTAAATATCAATATCCATAACATATGCACAGAACCAAAGAGAAAACGTATTTGAATCATAGAATCTGATTATAAGGACGACTAGAAAAACTAACATTGCGGTCAAATAACTTTGTACTTCTTTGTTAACAGTGGTGATCTCGAGACTTCCTGTGTTGATCCCGAAGTGATGGTAATCGCGAAACAAGTGTTGAAGAAACTTTTGAAGGTGAATTTACCCTTAGAGGTCACATTCCCTCGGGAAAATGACCGCTTCTGGTAAGTAAACCTTCAAATAACCCTGCTTACAGGGTCATACATGTATATGATAAATATATTATATTATATTTTAAATGTTACCCAGGATAAAAACATGAACAAGGCCAATATATGAACATTACATAAAGTCTATTGAGATACTATTATCTAAATTGTTTTACTAGTAATTGACAAAAGCTTTGATATTTCACATGCAGTTTCCTTGGTAAAAGACATTTCAATGTTCAAGCCTGTATGGGGTTAATAATACGGCCATACTTCAGGGGTCGAAGTGTAACAAAGCTGTCCATAGCAATGTGACTTCAAAATGATTGTTCTCGAAAACAACAGAACTTTTGTATTTCATATATAGCATTCACGCGAGTTTTTCACGAACACAAGAGAGCTCAGTATTTCATACGAAGCATTCAACGTATTTTACATCATCAAAAGAAAACTAGTATTTCATATGCAGCATACATACATGTTTAACATGAACAAAAATCTATAATATTTGACACAACACGACTTGGAAACATTGATAAACTTAAATTAAACAATATTGGAAGAAATAAATATTATATACATATATCGCGTGCCGTCTCTGTAATATGATCTTTATTGTTGTAAATATATCAACATATACAGAGCAAGAAAAAAATAAGGATTAACAGAAACTGTTTTTTTGACAAACAAACATTAGCGTCATCGAAAAGTTTCCAGAAAAAAACAGGATGAGTGAAATCAAAGAAAGAAGAAACGCAAATAACAGGAGACAGTATGATGTTAAATATCTAATACACACATTTTGTGCAGCGATATTTTAATTTAGAGTCAAAGTTGCACGTTTTATGTCGAGATGCTTTCAATAAGTGAAGATTTATGTCAACAATAAGATTAGCGCTGAAACTAATTTAAAGTATTACGTTGTACATGTTACGAAAAGAGACAAGTAAACTTTCAAAAAAGACGCACACTATAACAAACTTGTTGGAACAAAAAGGCTGTAAAACAGTTTTAACATTGAACAATCTGAATCGTGTTCGACAACAAGATCGTGATTTATATTCAGTTATTAACTTTGTATAAGAATATTGAAAAAAATAAAGTTCGGATAATTTTACGAAGGACTCGAAGTTAAGTTGTTGATAAGAATCTATCAATATGTTTCCAAATGATATCAATCATAAATAACTCATTATATAAAACAAATTTTCATGTCAAAAACGTGAATAACCCTATAAAATATATTTGTGTTATGTTAAGCCTATTGTGCTAACTATTTTAATAGCAATACCTTTTTCTTATCATGATAAACGCGTCAGCTTGTAGGTACTGATTACAGTCAATAGTGAAGATTAAAGCTTCATAAATGTTGCAATCATAGTGTATCATTCTGAAATAGGTATTTGAAAGTTTCAATCTGTTTAGTAAATTATTACTGAATGGAAGTTTGTTTATGGTTGGTCAGCAGTATTTTCCAATTAGTTGTTTTGCTTTAATTAGGTAACAAATAAGTAATTGGGTAAGAAAACATGGTTTTACAATTGCCTTACAGCCGTTTTGACGTGTTTTACTAGTTGGAATTCGTCTTCCTGCTATTGTTTTCACTTTAAGTTTAACCCCTTCTCTATTAATAATCAATGGTTCGAAACGGTTTTCCAGAATAACACAAGGCATGTGCTTACACATTGTATTGGGTTTTGAATGAGATGTTAAAGCTGCTCGTTGGGCTCCAAGTCTTGGGGTTTTGGTATAGGATGTAAGTGCTGATCTTGAATTCCGTGCTATTAGGCTTTTCCCATGGACTGTTAATGCTGTCCCCTGGGGTCCATATTTTTGGCGACGAGATTTTAAGAATGTCCCTGGGCTTTGTGCATTGGAAGACAATTTGTTAAAACTGATCCTTTTGGCTCCATAGTTTTGAGAATGGGTTTTTAGAGCTATCGTGGGGGCTTTTTTGAGGGGGTAGGTAGGTAAAGCTGCTTATGTTCTCCGTGTTTTCGGGATAGTTAAAACTATCCCTGGTCTCCCCGACTGTTAAGATGGATTGTTGTTCAAGCTGCCCTTTGACTTCGTGTTTGTTTTCGTTTATGGTTTGTAAAAGCGTCCGCTCGGATCCATGTTTTTTGGTTTTGGAATTTGATGCTAAAGCTGCCCCAGAGGCTAATTTAACAGTCGCATAACATGGTCTTCGCTTATATTTTCCCTACTTTAGTAATACAAATAAATGGTTAAATTCCGTAGTTTAAAGACATGGTTCTAAGAAACTCCTTAGCCGTCGTTGTGTTAATATTAAGCACTAACTATCAATATAACTACATGCTTCAAAACATAAATTAGTGGCAACTATTCAGCACAACTGTTTTACATTTTGATTTCTTTTTATAGTCCCGAGCAACGTTTTATAATTGTTAAGTTAAAGAAAAACATCGTATGCTAGCCCAATGCAGTATCAGCATAGTAAATCATGTGTCAGGCATTGTTTGGTTTGATAAATACGCCACAAAATACAAGTCATGATGTTGTCAAAAAAAAGTCGTGAATTATTAATACCTACGACTGTCATCCAGCTTGAATTTTAACAAATGTCGATGTTGTGTATTGTAAAAAAAATTACAGTGAAAGCAGGTGATTAATTTTCTGTGACGAATAGTTGCGCATTTCCTCTGGCAAAGCTTGTGAATAAATCAATTGAAACTCGAAAGTGTCTTAAAATAATATTTCACTCAGAATACAATGTAACCATGTAACAGCTAATCTATGATAGAAATTGCACTTTATTAGATTTTATGTGGATTGAGGATAGTAACACCCGTTTCCAAATTATATAATATAGTTTATCTGTTTCCACGATCTTATGATTTTTGAATTATTGGGTTTTAGTTTATTGCTTTAATCCGATGACGGTTGCATTTTCCGAGTTTCACCTAAGAGCATATTGGACACACGTGGTTATCATGTGTTGTCTAACTCACTCGTCTAGAATGTGACGATTTGCCATAGGTACAGCATTTCTGTATCGACTAACAGATAAATGCAGCCAAACAGGAAACGGAAGTGAGGAAATCCAAGATAAAACAATACGTTGCTAAGTGCTAGGAATACTTCATCAACATCTGTCAATACTCACGGTCTGGCGTGATGTCAGGTTTCGTTCATAGGACAACTTGATTACCTTGAAGTCATGAATGTCTGGCGTGAAAACGTTAAGAATGACCAGATCCGCCTTTCCTTTATACTTAAATGTATCTACAATTGTACTAGCCTATGCCAATATTGAATATTTACTGAAAACTAAGTAAAATAAATCAATTTATTTTTTTACCCATTCTGCTGCTTTTAAATTTTGATATTTGTTTGTCTTGACTTGCCTTTAGTCTTTTGTTTGTCTTGACTTGCCTTTAGTCTTTTGTTTGTCTTGACTTGCCTTTAGTCTTTCGGAGTCGGTGAGTTTTGATCATACAAACATGTGTGATGGATTGTATCATTATTAACCTTAACACACATATATGTGTTGCCCGATACAAAAAATCAGAAAAAATCTAGAAAAAATCATGAAAAACATTTCAAATAAATAATTACTTACTTGGTCTGTAAATTCGAATAATAATAACAAACTAACACAAAAGTTTGTATCTTTAACAGAATCTTTAAAACTTCGATCGAATCTACCTGACAGATTTTCACCTTTTTATATCTTTTCAGATTTGATTTATCGAGGTCTTGTCTATTCTAAATTCATTTCCCCTCCGCGTTCATTGATGACGGTCGTTTTGAAGCATGGCTTCGTTCAGGTCAAGGGCGGGGTGCTCCCACCCATTTTGTTGGTTTGACGTAAATTGTAATGCGCATCCATAAGATTGATTTCTAACTTCTTCTTGTCACATGTGCCGTCCAAATCAGACATCGTCAACAGAAACTAGGTCCAATCTTCCATATTCATTCATTGAATTTGATCCACATACTAAGTACAACAGCTGAAACAAAGACAAGTTTGTAACAAAAACACATGAACTATAAGTTCATACATACGTAAACATAAAGCTCTAGACCATCTAGTTTATAAGAAGATTTTTGGTTTTGTCAAAATTTCCCCTTTTTACCTCTCTAGTGGCGTCCCTTGGATCAGACCCCAATCATTTGGACAAAGCTGATACCCCTTCCCCTAGGGATGCCTTGTTCGAAGTTTGGATGAAATTGGATAAATTGTTTTGGACAAGAAGTCCATGGTGTCACGCCTTGAACTAACTTGATTCTACATGCCCTATAGTTACTACATATTAAAACATTAAGTTCTAGGTCTTGTAATTTATTAGAAGAAGATTTTTGACGTTTTGTCAAATTTCCCACTTTTGCCCCTCTAGTGGCACCCCCTGGGGACCGAGCCCCTTCATTTGAACAAATCTGAATCCCCTTCTTCTAGGGATACTTCCTACCAAATTGGATGAAATTGGTCCAGTGGTTTAGTTGAAGAAGTCGAAAATGTGAAAAAGTTTACGACGGACGGACGGGATTTGCATGAGAATAGTCCACTTTGGACCTTTGGTCCAGATCGACTAAAACGACTAGGAAAAAGTTCGATCAAGGATCAGTATAATGGACCTTAAGAAGAAAATAAAACTGGTCTTCTATACAAAATTGTAAAATGAAACATGCCATCGAAAAATATAGTACATATATCTATTAAAGGAAAGAACCAACACCCTGAGTATCATATTGATCAGTCAGTACAAACATAATCACTCGTTCAATATTTCTTTATCTTCACATCACAAGGCAATACTTTTATTGTGTTGTGTGTTGCAAATGAGTGATATTTACAGAGTTTATTTTGCGAAAATTAATCTTGTGAAGAGAAAGTAATTCTTCCTCTCACTCATTTGGTTGATTCTACGAGTGTTTACTCAACGGTCCCCACTAAAAAAAAAAAAACCTTACAGCTCTGGTTGGTTTGGCGTTATTTTTAATGCCCATCTTAGTTTGCTAGTTCATTCTGGTGTGGCTTTTTAGTGAAGCTGTTGTTTGTTAATCAATAAGCTTGGTTCTGTTGATTATATTTCTTCGTGCTCTATAAAGTATTTCGGTTATGTTTGGGCTGTGTTGCACTGCGTTATAATAAACAATGGCGAGTCTTGTTTCTCCTAAAAAACCCTCTTATTGAAAATTTATTCTAAAATCAACTTTATACTTCAAAGAATTGTTTTTCAATCTTTGTTTTTTCTAGGGGCGTTTTTGTTTTTTAAATGGAGAAAATTTTGAATAGATATTATTATTTCAATTCATATATTGTTCAATAATTCATATAGAAAAAACTTAAAATCCATCAAACTATAATTTAAAAGAAAAGTGGTCGAACCTGATGAAACTCATTTGTACGTGTTATTGCAAAGCCGTATATAAACCTTCATTATAAAAATGTCTACGGATTCAACCCGATGAATCACATCCCACCACAATGAGTTAACAAAACATAACCAATTAATAACAATAGATTGTGATTTAATCACAGAATCATAAAGCTGTACATGTCATTTTCTCATTCTTGTCAAAATTTGCAAAGTTGAATTGAAGTTTATGTCTAATGCTTGTCCTAAAGCAAATCTTCTGTGTCCTGCGCTGTATCATTGCCACACAATAATTAGACGCCATAACATTATGTAAGATAAAATCAAACAAACCATTTACAACATTTGAAAGTTGAATACAACTGGGACATTTATTACATGCATTTTCTATGAGAACACGTACGCAGGTTTTGAAATCCAGTGTGTAAATTTAAAGAAAAATGTTTTCAACACAGTTTTGACGAGAGCGACGAGCCATCCCTCAGTATGTAAATTTAATGAAAAATGTCTTAAACACCGTTTTGACGACAGCGACGAAATAACAAAAAAGTGTAGCATTATAATTTATGTAATTACAAAATATTATCCAGCAATGTCAACCGATTTGTCAGATAACCATGTTATAACTGTAAAGGTGAATGAATGGTAATGGCCGAGTTAGGTAATGCTTGCTTTTTAGCCCACAAAACTATTTTAAGTCGAAGACAATCTTACCAGACACAATCTGCTACTAATATAGATGCTTTCCTATAAGGCATGTTTATGATTCTCACCCAATGACCTGGTTCGACATACACAAGGACATAATCTGAATCAGAATGTCCTATTTAGAAGACGAGTGGGACAAAGGGGTAGATAATCATAGCTCCATCTTCTTGTAAAGATTTGAACAAAGCACGCCACATACACTTTTCCTAGTATGTTTAGTTTTAGCATGCACTGTACTCTCTATTTTATCACCCAAATAAAGTATTTTTGTCCCAGATCTACGAGGACACGCGTATCGGACATTCATTAAGAGCATAATGCAACTTTAATGTTTCTTGGACAGTTGACGTACATGGAGACACGCTGATGCCGATTTATCTTGATACAGAGACGTGGTTCTAGACGTAATTCGTAATAATATTGATAGTGTACAATATGACACTTGTAGCCAATTCCACGTCACTTGTAAATTGTAACTCTCCTATTTTATACAATTATGTCTATTTCCATGAAAATAAAGAGCCAATGATTACAGATTGTTTTTCATGATAACAATCCTTCTCGTCAGAATATTAGATTACACGTATGAAAACAATGGAATAATGGTTTAACTCTGTTATATTTACTAACAAAATATCAGAGAACATGAAATGGCAGGCGTTTTAGGAAGGGGGCGATTGGACCATATCACATAAAAAGCATACGGTTAAATTTGGATGAAATCAGTTTGGCTTTCTTTTTCTGTGCTGTAAGAAGGAGGTTTCTTATAGGGATTTATATTCACAAACTCTTCTTGTGCAATAATTGGTATGTACATTTAACTTAAAATACACATCCCATACAAATCCTTTTTTCTATTTCAGCTTGATGTATAATTTAAAGTATAAAATATTTAAAGTAGAAAACAATTTTAATTAAAAATGACGGACTCACTGATTTATGAAGAAGCACAATCGTAGCTCCAAATTTTTTTTTTATCCGGAACAAAGTTTTAAATAGTTCTAGAACTTTAAAGAATATACAAGATACAGAATAGTTTAGATACCCCCTCCATTTTTTGACAGCAATTACTGGTGTTTGAATATTTTCTATTATGTTTCTCCTGTTTTAACTCGTGCTAATACATCTAGCATATCTGTTTATTTGCCTTCAGATATCTAACTCAATAATTTCGCAGATTTCAGTTATCTTAACAAAAGTGAAAAAATCCTCTTGGAACTTTTGTAAACCAGGTTTTAGAACCAGGACTGTGATTAATCTCAAGATGTAAAACAGTTACTATAAACAAGTGATTTAGGAGATAATAACTTGGTAGTCATAAAAAGAAGAAGTTCTAGCACGACAGTCGCAACATAGTTTTGTTAACATCAGTCCCACTTTTCTTAGAAATACAATTCTCACTCAATTAAGATTCAAAGCATCTATATTAAAAGAGGTTTGGCGATGTACAACAAATTAGAAAGAGTACGACAAAGACAAAAACTATTCCACATTATATATAAATGTTTTTTACGTGAAATCGAAAATATTTCCAGCAAATTAGCCAAATTGTCTCAAGCAATATCCTTGGTAACCGTCCGGAATAGAGAGATTTGGAATTATAGCATTAACAATAATTACAAATTGTTTCTGACCCTTTACTAACGATATTGGTTATTTTTGAAAGCCTTTTTTCAAAATACTTTTGCACTTGTATACATTTAAGAATACTGATTAGGTTAAAACAATTCCATTAGTAAAAGAAAGTAATGCCGCATCAGTTTAAAACAGATAAACCCTGAAAACCTATTTCCGGAATAGAGCAAATCGGTATATGCCACATGAAATTGAAATATTTACGAAAACTTCGCTCTTTGTTTGTTCGCCCTTGTTAAACGATTGATGAAACCATAACATTACACTATTATTCACTGCAGTAAACGTCACCGAATGATCTAACAAGTGTACGTTGTAAAACAACTCTTTCTGAGCGTTTATGAGCAAACTAGATTCTACAACAGGGCTAAAATTTTCACAATTTCCTTTTATTTGCCCATTCCATGCCTTTTGAATAATATATTGGTCTTTCGTATTTACTGCCGTACAGAAAGAAAACAAAAATGCAATCTAAATGCAAGAGTTGTCTCGCTTTGAGTGTAAAATAATGTTATCATCTCGGATAAAAAACGTTAAATTTATCAAAGTAACTTAAACATCATCATAGTAATTACATTTGCATATATCTCAGAGGTAATTTATATCAATACAAAATTGCAATACATAATTATATATCGCCATATTCCAAATCAAAGTAAATCAGATTGAAGAGATCTTTGTTAATCGCTTATTTTTTACTAGCTTGACCAATATTTACACACATGCATATCAATATGTAAAATAAATAAGCTGTGTACGGTCCGTTTGCAGAGTGCAACCATGATTTTCAATTGTTTCATATCGGTCTGAACGTAACTCAGTAATGATAATGATACGGGATGAAAATAACTATACTGTACTATATGATTTCCGCGGTTCTGTACTACTGATACTATTATCCATACGACAGAGCTGCGTTTAATGTGTGAGGTATCATCAGTGATAAAGACACCATAGTTGTATATTTTACGCATCCTTTTATATAGTTTTACACATGATAGTGTACGGCCGGAGATCAAGAGGACGATTGGAATCAACAGAACGAGAAATACTTGACAAACCAACAATAGCCGCATCAAACAACCCAGCATCAGAATAAAACGAAACAAATTGACGTCACAACCTTTCCCAATACTAGTTATCCATGAGGACCGACTTAGGACGGTCACCCTGCACGAAACCAGGTGATGTGATTAAACCGGTTAATGAGGCATCAACCTTCCCACTTTCCGCACGAGACAAGAAGGCTTAAGTATGGACAGATATTTGAAAATTTTAACAAATACAATTCATGGCGCTGTCACACATCGCAACAACCAACCGGTCAAATCAATTGTCATACAAACTAAACAAAAATCAACATTTTAAACAAGAGGATTTATATCCATAAAAAGTTCACCGACTGATCCTGAAAAGATGAGGCTTCAAATTTTTAAGTAAAAAGTTGAGACTGACCATGTTACTTTCTGCGAGAGGTGTTTTTTTATTTGTTACAAATGCCTGCCTTCCGATATTATGCAAATTATACCAAATATATATTGTTGATTAGTTTTTCCTCGATCTTTTCAAATTTTAACAAATCTGCAAAGGAAAACGAATTTCTCAAGAGTGTGAGCACAACAAAGACATTGGATTTGGAATAGTAACATTGGACGGTGTGCATATTTTTTATGAGAACAAACGGCACAAACAATCCTTGACTGATCCATGTGACAAAATTTCGTCCTAGAGTTTTAATGTGCCTTGTGGTACCATTACTAGTGTTACCTCATGTGAGCAAATTATCTTCAAATCACGTTTATTGTTAAATAACAAAGACAGCTGGATTTCATAATCTACATTGACAAAACTTGAAACAAAGGAAACGAGTCTGAGTCGAACTTTCTCCCCGCCGTTTCAGTTGGGGAGTTCTGATTCTACGCAGGTCCAAAAGTAAACGGTGTAAAAGTATTCTTAGACTAACAGATGTAAAGAAAATGAATACATATCTGCCACAGAAAATTCCATGCCAATTTAGGAAAAATGGCATCCGAATTTTTGAGACTGTGGACCAAGAAGACGTCAGTAAACAGAAGAACAACATTTGAACCAGAAAGACTGACGACCGATTTAGGAAAACGTCAGCAAACATTAAATGTTATAAAGAAAAATGCAATCTGTAACATGCCTCCAATAAATATGATCTAGTTTCGAATCAGCCGTCATTTATGGACGCTATAGTTAAAATGCATTTAAAATAAACATGATCTCGGTAAAAACAAAGCTACAGAGGGAACAAAATCACGATATTTATGATGTACACAAATCACACCCCAACAATAATATAACCATGTCTTGCCAAAATGACATCTGAATAAGAGATTCTCACGACCAAGGAAAACGCCTATATACTGAAAAATGTCATCTAAATCAAAACGAAAACGACCAAGGGAAACACCGACAAAAAAGAACCACTACGGGACGATTGATGATGTTTATTCGACGGTTTAAATGGTATGGGTAAGCCATTTAATAGAAATTCGATATTCCCACTAAACCCGCGAAGGTGAAGCATCAAACCACAAACATTTCACAACTTCACAACTAAATCATGACTAAACAAGCGCACAATACAGGAACGGCCGTAAAACGTATGCATATAAAATGTACGATAACATTTGGTAACGAAAATAACCACTACAAATGAATTTAACTAAAACCCACGACCTTAAGAACACGGACAAAACGTGACACATTTCCTCAGGGTCCGAATTCCCTTAGCGTTTCCGGTCAACGTACAGTTCAGAAGATTATGCAGATGAGGGCCTGTACAAGTACTCGCAGTCATGATCATCTAACTATAACTGGATTATATGTATGATGGAGGGGTATATGTAACTGGATTATACGTATGACGGAGGGGTATATGTAACTAGATTATACGTATGATGGAGGGGTATATGTAACTGGATTATACGTATGATGGAGGGGTA
>JAUMGZ010014423.1:0-10088 GCA_032359645.1 Pododesmus macrochisma | reverse complement strand
GTAGACTATAGTGTGTCAGTGTGTCATGTAGACAAGAGTGTGTCAGTAGGTCATGTAGACTAGTGTGTGTCAGTAGGTCAGGTAGACTAGAGTGTGTCATTAGGTCATGTAGACTATATTATGTCAGTAGGTCATGTAGACTATAGTATGTCAGTAGGTCATGTAGACTATAGTGTGTCAGTAGGTCATGTAGACTAGACTGTGTCAGTAGGTCATGTAGACTAGAGTATGCCAGTAGGTCATGTAGACTATAGTGTGTCAGTGTGTCATGTAGACAAGAGTGTGTCAGTAGGTCATGTAGACTAGTGTGTGTCAGTAGGACAGGTAGACTAGAGTGTGTCATTAGGTCATGTAGACTATATTATGTCAGTAGGTCATGTAGACTAGTGTATGTCAGTAGGTCATTTAACTACTGTTATAGATAGTATTGTTCAGTCACATTTGTACATGAGGTCATGTTAATCAGATTTTGTTATGAGGTCATCATATGACTAGTGTTAGAACTGATAGTATTAATTATATCCACTGTTACAGTACTTATAAGGTTATTTTGACCAGTGCAACAGTTGATTAGGTTGTCCACTGTACAATAGGTCAAACTGACCTGAGTGTGTCAGTTAGTCAGTCACAGGATGATGGAATACAACTTACAGGGCCATTGACAGATATCTGAATGTTGAATGATGGGTAATTTTATGCTTGGTTTGCACCACCTACTGTAACATCCAATGACTGAAGCAGGACGTCTGAAGCACATTGTGGCAAGCATGCAATAAAGCATCTTTTTACAATCATCAGATTTCAATCATGAATTATAGGGATGATGTTGAGACACTTTTTGTATGAGGAGAATAAATCTGTGCCATTAATCAATACGTAATTGTTGGAAGGGTCAATGACCTGGCACACTTTAATAACAATTTCATTAGCTCAAATGTCTGGGTGTGAAATAACTACCTTCACAAATGAAGAAAACACAGGAACAAAACCTTTCATTAATTAACTTTTGACATTAAAGATATGCCATTTTGTGATTTTTTGTTGAGTATTTTAATTAGATTTTAATAACTTTGAAGTTTTGTTTGACTCCTAATACAAGTAAAGTAGTTATTGACATTCCAATTTCTCATTTTCTGTGCCAATTAACTGATAGCACAAAAACAGTCAATTACACTTGAGGAATAATTAAGGGGTTCCATATTCGACACAGCATTGCTGTCGCTGAAAATTGTCCAAAGAAGAAATCAATGTTACACTTCTTGCTTGTAGACTGTGTAGCAATTACATTAGTGAAGATTCTCTCTATTTTACATTGGTGACACCAATGAAGTCTACACTATATATTGTCTACACATTTCAGCAAGTACTCATGCCTGACAAACATGAGCAGACTATCAAAACTAACAAGTGACCTTGACATTTCTGTTTTATATCATCTAAAGGAATACATTAAGGGTAGCATACTGGGGTAAAATATCATATTGCAAGTGAAATTTAAAGTGGGGTAATTTAATCTAAGATAGATTTTTGAACCAGTGCACCTCATTTCTTTAAAGATGGTACAAATAATTCTACAATGTTAATAATTCCCTTATACAGTACAAACATATTTGGTTTGATTGCCATGCTAGTATTCTAGTATCAGCAGTCTGTGATGAAAGCTGCTTGTTGAGACCTCTAGTCACACCAAGTCAAATAGTCATTATGTTGTGCTGTCCGTGAATGATAATCATTATATACAATAACCTTTTTAGCGTATGATTCTCAAAGTAACATAAATTCCTGAGTGTCGGGGCAGCAATATTAGCTTGACAATTTTGACCTGGTCAATATGTCTTAGTCTCTGTGGACCATTCACATCTGAAGTTGACACTCGAAAAATGCCAAACCATTAACTGGTTGTCTACCCTATATGCTATTCCCATAAGAGCTTTAGCCTACTATTGAGTATCAGTATCTACATAAATGAACACTAATGAACATAAAATCAATATGACTATTTAGTACCTGTTACAGGTATTTAAATCAAATAGGCTTTTTTATAAAATAAGAATGGTCTTTGTAACACAATGAAATATAGCCGAACCAGGATTGATTATCATTGCTTCTTCAAATGGTATCATCTTCCATAAGTAATAGAAGTACGTATCATCTCCAGCCAGGTACATGAGTATTTCTCCTTCTAATACAATGAAGAATTACAAAATAACTGATTTAATTAACACTGTTCTATCACATAAACAAAAACAAAGAATAACATGACTGACCCTCTTGATTATTCATATATAGATAGTTGCATACACACTATAAAGGATAAAATCAATATAACTATGAAATTTATATTCTAGGAAACATTTTTATTATATCTTCCTCAAATTTTATCTTAAAATATTCTATGCAATGTATGTTCTTCTAGAAAAAAAATTATTTTTGAAAAGAAATAAAACAAACACTTGTAAAAGTTAACATTTAGCTACAATTAAATATAAGAATATAAAAGCCAAGGATCCTACCAAGAAGTTCACCAAACTAGGGTTACCAGGAATTGAAAAGAAGTTGTGTTATAGCAATCAAGGGGCTGCTTGTGTGTATGTGTGCTTTTTGTGTCTGTCTTTTGATGTCAAGTTGAATGCAAACATACTGTTAATTGGCTTACCAAAGGAATAGCAGAGCTGTTTTTACATTAGAACCTCGCAGGATCAGAGATTATGATGCAGTTATAAGATTAACCACACATCTTGATACAGACAGCTTCTGTGTTATGTTTTTAATGCTACACTACAGTTGGCTTAATTTACCACACAAGTTGAATATTCTATTGAAAATATAGTTCCATTTTGGTAGTTTCTATCATAGCTATATCACAATTAATATAACAGATCTCCCGTTGATATCTTCATATCTATATTTAATTCAATAAATAGACGATATTTAACAGTCCTTAAGTATGCAAAGAAAGAGGTTTAGCACTGGTGTGAGATCTCATTCTTGTTATCATTAGGGTGAAATAAATTTCATATTCACGAAAGCAATTTCAAATATTCTAATATGACATTTTTTACTTTTCTTTGAGTTATGCAATCTTTGCTAGGTAACCAGCTGAAATGATATCAAACACATCTTTTTTTTAATTGTTATTTCTCGTTTTACTCTTCTAACAAGAGCACCGCAAACGGCACATAATACACTTGTCTAAAAGTTGTACAAAACTGTTCTGTGATGACGAAGTTTTACTTTAGAAAATAATCAAAGGTTTTCTCAGTAACAGAAACTTGGAACTATAACTCCTTTACTTACAGTATGATAATAGTAGGCATTCTGATTCATGGTAATCATTTGATAATTACTCGAAATATTGAGCGGAAATGATTTTTACCAGAACCAAGGGGACATAACTCCATTTCTTTTCAGTCAGATAATAGTGAATATAAAAATTGTTCAAGTTTTTACAGTAATTGTCATAGTTGTTGTGAAGTTTGAATATTAATAGGTTTGTAATAACTCAAAATAGTGAGTGAAAACAATTTTTACCAGAACCAAGGGGCCATAACTCCATAACTTACGGTAGGATAATTGAAGAAATCAAACATGCCGAGCTGTTTCATGATAATAAAGTGTACCTTGTTGCAAAGCTTGAAATTTATTGGTTGATAATAACTCAAAATATGGAGTGGAAACAATTTTTTGGCAGAACCAAGGGGCCATAACTCCATTACTTAAGGTCAGAAATTGAACTTGTATGAGCTTTTATGATGATAAACCTTGGTGTGAAGATCAAAGTTAATCGGTTAATAATTACTCAGGATACTGAGCAGACACCGTTTCAATAATTTCACAAAGGGCCATAACTCCATTACTTACGGTCGGATAATGGAAGTAATTGAACTTGTCCGAGCTTTAATGATAAATAACCGTGTTGTGAAGTTTGAAGTTAATTGGTTCATAATTACTCAAGATACTGAGCGGACACTGTTTCCATAATTTCACCAAGAGCTATAACTTCATCACTAATGGTCAAATAATAGTGGAAATCAAACCAGTCCGAGCTTTTATGGTAATTAATCTTGTTATGAAGTTTGAACATAATTGGTTTAGAATTACCCAAGTTATCCAGCGGACATTGAAAAGTTTACAGACATACATACAGATGTTACAGAAGTTCGGACGTAGGAACAGGGGGTATACCATAATACAACCTGTCAAAGATTGGCGTATAAAATAGCTGTTGGATCAAACTACATGTATGTATAATTTGTCAAATATTACAAGGATAAAATCAAAGATATATCACCTACAACTTAACCCTCCTCTCCCTCTCTTTCACACATGCACGCACCTATGAATGCACACACACAATTGAAAACATCTCATATAAAGAAACTGAGGAATGGTCTGTGGACAAAAATTCATATAGGTTGAAGTCAGACATAGACAAGTTCAAGTTGTATATTGTCATAGTGCTCATACTGATGCTATTAACACAAATAACACCGACATAATGAAGCATATAATGACGAAAGAGTAATGCATAAATATCATTGAATGATCAACAGTACCACTGAAACAAGCTTTATTGGCAACAGTGCAATTCTCTGGATGGCAATACGTGAAAATCCAGACCATTAAAGCTGTACGTTCCTTGTGGAATTTACACATTAACCTAGCATATAGGTAGTTATATATTTCAAAGAACGAGAGGAAGATATCGTAAGGTGTCACATGAACAATTAAATGACATTACCGATACTCGACTAGACTCCCACGCCACTGCATAATCTAATTGCTAGTAGGATATTGGCACAATACATTGGCAGGAGCCAATATGCTTCACAAGATTATTGAAGATGGTTTCCAAATCTTAAATGTTGCCTAATGAGCTATACTGTTACAGAGATAAATTTCATAAAGATGATGTCAAAGGACATAATAATGTTCCTCGTCATTAAACAATATCTTATTTTCTGTACAGCCAATGATTCTTGATATTGCGAAGGTGCTTAATTAGCTGGAATGTATAATAATGTAAAACAGTGATTTGTAATTTCAGAAAATCAAGCAATTAAGCTCACCATCTATTGCCTTTACATGAAATAATGCCAAGACTAAAATATTTATGAAGGGAGGTTGTAAAGTACGCTGGATACATAATGTATTGTTATGTCCTTGGTTTAAAAGCTAGGAAAAAGTTCAAAGAATGTATTGTAGTGTGTTCTGATTTAATGCATGAAGTCTATAATTTATTAATAATAGGATGTACTCTTACACTGCTGTTGAACATCAGCCAAACAAAAAAAGAGTAATATTTGTTTTTATCAAACCCTTTTTTATTTTTGATACTTAAATCCATTTCTTTTAATTCTATTAATCTTCACAGGTAAGAACATTTTTTTAAATGCATGCATTTGTCAATGAAATAAAGAAAACAGAAAAATTGTAGTTCAACAATGAATATTATGGAAATAGTCAAGCACTCTATATATGCCTACCTTGCATTGGTAGGGACTTAGGTGCGTGGATGTCAGCACACGTACCATCTATAGAAATGTTTAAGTAAATGGGGTCCAGAAATTTATGATGTGTGAACCAAGGTTATATAAACAATGCAACTGCTATATTCGGGAAGCATTAAAATACAAGACAAGGCCCATTGGGCCTTAACGTCCATCTGGTTGAATAGGCCTATTAAAGTTAATATTTGGCATTTGAATACTTTTGACCACAGGGTCATGCCTTGAACAAACTTATTTCTCCAAGCTCTATATAGAATTAAATATATAACAAACCATTAAGCACTAGGCTGTCTAGTTTATTAGAAGAAGATTTTTGAAATGTTGTCAAATTTCCCCCTTTAGGCCCCAAAATTGACGCCCCCTGGGGGCTGAGCCCCTTCATTTGAACAAATCTGAATTCCCTTCCGCCAGTGTCAACACCTATAAAGTTTGGAGCAAATGAACTTTGACCCCAAAAAGCGTAACATATTTTTGACCCTAGGGTCAAGCCTTGAACAAACTGGGTTCTCCATGCCCTAAAGGTACTACATACCACATCATTAAACTCTACTGGTCGGCGACTAGTTACCACCAAAACATACTTAGCGGACGCCAGCACGTATAGAATTTTATGAAATTTGAACAGCAGTCAAAACATAAATATTTACATCCATTGTGAAGTTTTTTTTGCTAAAAAATTGGAGGTTGCAGAGAAATCAGGTAAAAAATGACAGAAAAGACCGATGATGTCAGCTGATCACACAGGGGATCAGGTGATTGCAATTGCTAAAAATAGAATTTACACATTACATCCTGATAGTCTTACCTCAGTGTTCAGACGATCCACTAAAACCTTAAACTGTCACATTAAACACATTTCAAGCCTTTTACCTTCCCGGTGAAAATAAGGGAGCCTTACTTGGTTAATCTTATTATAGTCCAATAATCAATAAATTGTATCTTTGCTTAAGCTATGGAAACCGAAAGTAACATGTACAAAATTGCAGTTGAAAGCAGTGTCGCAAAATAGCCAATGAGAGATTAAACTATGTCAACAGCAACAAAACCATCTTCATTGCTTAATTACTTCAAATTATGCACTTTTTACCGCTGTTTATATGACCAAAACTGCAAATTTAGAAGATGGAAAACTGGTCGGGTGATAGGTAAAGTTACAAAAAAAAAGTGCGGGAAAACGTTTGCCCTTGGTGCAGTGAAGCGCATCCGCATAAACATCAAATATTTATTTATTAATAAAACTTTTGGCAAGTATAATTATGTTAGCGCATACTGGCTGTAAAACCTATATCTACCGATCTTTTAAAGAAAAACATGCAAAAAATGGCGATTACTGTGGCCGCCGACCAGTACGCCTTCTAGTTTATTAGAAGAAGATTTTTGAAAATTTGTCAAATTTCCCCCTTTCGGACCCCAAAGTGGCACCCCTAGGAGGGGAGCACCTTCATTTGAACAAATCTGAATTCCCTTCCGTCAGGAATGACTTCTACCAAGTTTGGATGAAAATAGTCCAAGTAGTTTTGGATAAGCATTCAAAAATGTTAATAGTTCACTATTTGCTATAGTGTTGAATTTTGACCCCAAAACATGTAACCTATTTTTGACCCCAGGGTTAAGTTGTGAACAAACTTCGTTTTCCATGCCCTTAAGTTAATGCATACCAAAACATGAAGCTCTTAAGGCCTTCTAGTTTATAAAAAGATTTTTGAAATTTTGTCAAATTTTCCCCTTTTTCTCCCCCAAAGTGGCGCCCCCTTGGGGCCGAGCCCCTACATTTTAGCAAATCTTAATTGGCTTCCACCAGGGATGACTTCTACAAAGTTTGGAGCAAATTAGTCCAGTAGGTTTGGACAAGAGGTCAAAAATGTGAATAGTTAACATATTCGCTATAGTGATGAGCTTTAACCCCAAAACAAATAAGCTATATTTTACCCCAGATGACCAGAGTCATGCCTTGAACAACTTTGTTCTCCATGCCCTTAAGGTGCTACATACCAAAACATTAAGCTCTAGGCCTTCTAGTGTATTAGAAGAAGATATATGAAGTTTTGACAAATTTCCCCCCTTTTGGCCCCCTTTGAGTGGCCCAGCCCCGTCATTTGAACAAATCTGAAGCCCCTTCCCCCAGGAATACATACTTCCTACCAAGTTTGAATGAAATGGGTCCAGTGGTTTAGGAGAAGAAGACGAAAATGTGAAAAGTTTATGACGGACAGGATTTGTACGATAAAAGTCCACCTTGGACTAAAAACCAGGACAAGAACCGAATGCCATAATAATTCCATTGACAAGGGCAAATCAAAGGAAAATTTGGGACACAAACACAAAAAAATACACGTTCATGTATCTAGCCAAAAAGCAAAACAAGGTTCCTAGAAGGAGTGGCACTGTCTTCTACATATATGTGTCATCCATTGACACACAAAGTGAACTTAGAAATACCACCAATGATATGACAAAGCAACATAAAACTCCCTGTGAAAGATGTTGTTATATTATATCAGTAAAAAATTGCACTAATTTTTGAAGAATTTTTTTTATAAAAAGTATATACTTCTGGACAGCCGTCACAGACAAATCATGATCAGTCCTTGTCATCATAAATAAATGATATTCTAAAACAAAAAAGGTAAAATGTAATATAAATTAGAGTTTTTCAAGAGAATTTATGTTCTTCAGGTGTATGTACATTTTGTACTTACTTAATATGGAAAATCAAATAACTGTTTAATTGTGTGTAGTGCATTTTTTTAATTGAGGATACAATGGTTACAGCATTTATTAAGATTTTAAGAACTAACCATTGATAGTAGTGAAATGTGGATGAGAAAGGAATTCACACAATTCAAAACCCATTTGCATATTACACACTTATAATTATGGCCCTATAAGTCTATAAGCAGGGTGATTTGAAGGTTTATTTTTTGCCGAGGGCAGAGACCGAGGGGAATATGGCTGCTCAGGGAAGATAAACTTCAAATCACCCTGCTTACAGGGCCATAAATTGTTTATTATACTGAAAACAAATTATGCCCGAAACAGTATGCACAATGAACCAATTGTTCAATGAACTGTGCATGCTTCAGGTTAATAAAACATGGAATCTCACAGCAGTGCACACCTCAGGGAGATTTGATGTTTTATCTCATGGTCATGTGGTATGTTTTAGCCAATCAGCACTACTGTTACATCAATGAGGTATAATAATGAGTAATGTACATAATACACCTGATCATAACCACAAATCAATATTATTCAGCATATGCACTGCCCTGGTCACAATAATCTGCCAATTCCATATTACAATCATATGGTAAATGTTAATTGCAACATCCCAAATAACCCATTCTTGCAAGCTCACAATCAATACCTAGAATGTTTTTTGGTGCATGCCATTGTATCTTTAATATTATAAGTCATTAAGAAATCATTTCAATTGATTAGTTTGAAATACTGTAACTAATCACATCTCATGCGTCTGTTCAGATTTACAAAACTTCAAAGAGTAAACTTTCCACTCAGAAATCTAAACTAGACACCGATTATAAATTCAAGGTTAAAAAGATTTTAACTTACTTTACAATATATTTTCTTTACTGGATATTACGAACAGAAAATCCATGTGAGCACTCGGGGAAGATCTGCTGCAGCACATTTCTTAAAGGTCAAGGTAGAATTTACACTTAACCAAGGAAGGATCAAGCATTATATGTGTAATATGGCCACAATCAAGCAATTAAAAAGAAGATCTTGCTTTAACTTCTTTTTGAGGATCAAGAGGTCAAAGGTCAAGGTCAATATGTATAAACATACTTTTCTTTATAAGAACTTTTGCTGGATTAACCTGAGAACGTCAAATTAATACTCAAGGAAGATCTGTTTGTAAATCTTACTTATTTGTTTATTTGTTTCATTTGGGTTTTAACATCCCTTCAACTCATGTCTAGGTCATATCGAGACGTCTGCTTGTGACAGTGCACACTTATGGCAACTTTATAGTGCTGTCTCACTGAAATATCACACAGCAGACACAATGACATGATACTTCACTCGGTCACATTATCCAGGCAACAAGAACCAGTCCTTCTCCTGTCCAGAAATGCTGAGCGCATAATTAGCAGTTAGAGAGAAGATTACCAAGTTTTAAGGTCTTATGTTTGACATGGCAGGGAATCAAATGCAGTAGCAGGAACAGTAATCCATATAACTTGAAAGTTCCTGGCAGTGGTCAATTTAACTTGTTGACCTTTATTTTGATGTTGTCAATTTAAGGTGAAAGAGATTAAAATGTACACTAACTGGACGTACCAAGGAATTCCACAAGGAAGGTTAAAGGTCAAGGTGAAATAAACAATAGTAAAAAAAATTTCTCATGAATTTGTACTGCTTATACAGTTGTTTTCCTAGTTCCGGCACTACTTCACGTCTTGCCCTGCTGCTGGTGGTCAGCATTGTCTAAACATGTATTGGTGGATGTTATTTTGAAGAAAATATCACTTCTTTGAAAAAACATCTTGAATTTTATCATTCGGGAATATATAAACACCTCAAATTATCAGAAGAATAGGTACACCCCTTTTT
>JAUMGZ010014412.1:0-10089 GCA_032359645.1 Pododesmus macrochisma | reverse complement strand
AGAAAAATTAACCAAATATACATTTATTAAGTAAAAATGGAAACATCATGAACTTCTATTAAAAAACTAGAACAAAATATTTCAGCAAAATGTCAAAGATTTTTGGTGAGTAAAAACATCATTTACTAAAATGTCATATTTTGATTACATTTTTTGATGTACAATCTACTGAACTGCAGCATACATTTTACTTTTTGCTCCAAATTTTATTAAAATATTCTTCAAATTCGTCTGATTTTGTAATCTTGAAATTTTTATTGTCATCTGGAAACGTTTATTTTTGGAAAAGAAGTTTGACACTTCAGGGCCACCACAGTGGTGTGCTTCCATCATACAGGGATACCATAGTAACTTCCCTTTGGCTTTGCTATAATTCAGATAAACACGACACTTGCGAGTTGGATTAAGACGAATTTTTTAGACCTTAAGCTTGCAACTTGTTTATTTTTACACATAACGAACTTAAAGTCTTTAAAAAAGCAAAACATAACTGCAAGGTAGGTATGCATTCCCCCTTAAGTTAAGTAGAAATCTACAACGATATCTTAGAACTCCGGGTTATGAAAAGCAGACTGCCATTTTCGGCCGCCGGATTTCAGAAGATGAGTGTTTTCTTTTACCTGACAATGTTAGTTGTAACTTGAAGAAGGACAGGAAATCGAACAGACGATCATTTACAAATACGATTGTTTATGATCCGCGTCACCAAAACTTTTAGCAAAAGCGCTTGATGAGCGGCGTCCGCAAGGCCAAGAACACCACTTCTTCCGGTTTCAATGTGCATGTCGACCCTTTTGTTACCGGAATTACGAAGCAGAATCATGGTGTAAGTGTATTGAAAAATTGTATTGAAAATACCACCTTCTTACCATAATAGAGCTCCGCTGTCGCAGCCTAGCTTCGCTCTATTACCCCGCTAAGAATCAAACGCCAGTCTTAAGATTACAATGACGCACTCAAAAACAGTGCTGATGTGAGTCCAAGTGTGTCATCAAAGTGACATTTTGAATATCACAAAGTGGAATGCAATACTAATGATAACTTTTCATATCTTATGCGCAGTAAAGCTGGAAAAAATCAATATTTTATTATTGTAGTTTTGTAAGTTAGTCTTACAAGTGTGTGTGTGTGTGTGTGTGTGTGTGGTGTGTGTGTGTGTGTGTGTGTGTGTGTGTGTGTGTGTGTGTGTGTGCGTGCGTGCGTGCGTGCGTGCGTGCGTGTCACAGTATGCGTGCGTGTCACAGTATGCGTGTGCTCGAATGAATGGTGTAATAAAAATTATGCTGCAGAAAAAGATGCAGATTTCCAAGCTAAGAAACTAAAAAAGAAATTCCAAAAGTTTACTTGAAATGTTCACACTAACGTAAACAAAGATCGTTAATAATATTCTCAGCACTTACACTAACGTTAACAAAGATCTTTTTTAATATTCCCACCATTTACTCTAACGTTAACAAAGATCTTTTATAAGATTCTCACCATTTACACAAACGTTAACAAAGATCTTTTATAAGATTCCCACCATTTACACTAGCGTAAACAAAGATCTTTTACAATATTCCCACCATTTACTCTAACGTTAACAAAGATCTTTTACAATATTCCCACCATTTACATTAACGTTAACAAAGATCTTTTATAAGATTCTCACCATTTACATTAACTTAAACAAAGATCGTATATGAGATTCTAACCATTAACATTAACGTAAAGAAAGATCTTTTATGAGATTCTCACCATTAACACTAACGTTAAGAAATATCTTTCTTTAATATTCTCACTATATACACAAACGTTAACAAAGATCATTTATAAGATTCTAACCATTTACATTAACGTAAAGAAAGATCTTTTATGAGAATCTCACCATTTACACTAACGTAAAGAAATATCTTTTATAAGATTCTTACCATTTACATTAACGTTAACAAATATCTTTTATAAAATTATCACCATTTACATTAACGTAAACAAATATCTTTTATAAGATTCTTACCATTTACATTAACGTAAACAAATATCTTTCACAAGATTCTCACCATTTACATTAACGTTAACAAAGATCTTTTATAAGATTCTCACCATTAACACTAACGTAAACAAAGATCTTTAATTAGATTCTCACCATTTGCATTAACGTAAACAAAGATCTTTTTTAATATTCTCACCACTTACACTAACGTAAACAAAGATCTTTTTTAATATTCCCACCATTTACACTAACGTAAACGAAGATCTTTTATAAGATTCCCACCATTTACACTAACGTTAACAAAGATTTTTTTTAATATGCTCACAATTTACACAAACATTAACAAAGATCGTTTATTAGATTCTCACCGTTTACACTAAGATTGACAAAGATCTTTTATAAGATTCTCACCGTTTACACTTAGATTAACAAAGATCGTTAATTAGATTATCATCATTTACACTAACGTAAACAAAGATCGTTAATGAGATTCTCACCATTTACACTAACGTTAACAAAGATCGTTAATGAGATTATCACCATTTACACTAACGTGAACAAAGATCGTAATGAGATTCTCATCATTTACACTAACGTAAACAATGATCGTTAATGAGATTCTCACCATTTACACTAAGATTAACAAAGATCTTTTATAAGATTCTCACCGTTTACACTACGATTAACAAAGATCGCTAATTAGATTGGCACCATTTACACTAAGATTATCAAAGATCGTTAATGAGATTCTAACCATTTACACTAAGATTAACAAAGATCGTTAATTAGATTGTCACCATTAACACTAACGTAAACAAAGATCGTAATGAGATTGTCACCATTTACACTAAGATTAACAACGCTCGTTTATGAGATTGTCATCATTTACACTAACGTAAACAAAGATCGTAAGGAGATTGTCACCATTTACACTTAGATTAATAAAGATCGTTAATTAGATTGTCACAATTTACACTAAGATTAACAAAGATCGTTAATTAGATTCTCATCATTTACACTAACGTAAACAAAGATCGTTAATGAGATTCTCACCATTTACACTAACTAAAAATTTACAAAGATCTTTTATAAGATTCTCACCGTTTACACTAAGATTAACAAAGATCGTTAATGATATTCACACCATTTACACTAAGATTAACAAAGATCGTTAATTAGATTCTCAACATTTACACTAAGATTAACAAAGATCTTTTATTAGATTCTCACCATTTACACTAAGATTAACAAAGATCTTTTATAATATTCTCACCGTTTACACTAAGATTAACAAAGATCGTTAATTAGATTCTCACCGTTTACACTAACGTAAACAAAGATCTTTTATAAGATTCTCAACACTTTTAATAATGACAATAATACTAAATGAACCATGAAATAATACAAGATCGGATTCCTATATGAAATAATAGTATGAGCGTGACAATTACTGTTTTGTGTTCTTTAAAAAATAAATCAAGTTTATTTTAGAATAGCACAACTGGAAAAAAATTAAATTTAGTTAACATTTAAAAATTCAACTGTTGTATACGTTTCATAGCGTTGTTAATTCACCATTGAAATGCATTGTTGTTAATTCTTAATCTCTTTGCAGACGACAACGGTGACATTTTGGCGTTTGTTCGTGATAGGCATGTCATCCGAATGACGGATAGAGATGGTATGATTGGTTCAATGATGAAAGCAGAGGATATCTTTCCTAATGCACCAACTAATCCAGATGGCGTTGTCAACATACCAACTGATGGAGTTTATTTCTTCAGACGTAAGCAACTCAGAATAAGCCCAAATCGAAACAAATATATTAGATCACTGGAGAGGTTGATAATTGTCACCCTCCATTAAATTGGGTCATAATTTAACTCAAGTGACCAAGAACACTAGATCCTATTTCTCATTTTAAACGGTCGGCAATGTCTCCGTCCGTCTGTCCGTCCGTCTGTTTGTCTCTGTGATGTCTCCGTCCGTCCGTCTGTTTGTCTCTGTGATGTCTCCGTCCGTCCGTCTGTTTGTCTCTGTGATGTCATCCTTACGGCTTTCTTTGTAACACAATCTACAAATAATACCGGTTTATAATACACGGGACAACAACAAAAATACCTTAATTATATCACTTTGTTTTATTACCTTGTAATTTATGCACATGAAGTAAAGTTTAATTGTTATGATACTAGGATTATAACCAACTCCAGTATATTGGACGTGCTGCAAATACATGTTAGAGGCCATCCATAATTATCATCCTTTTTCCAAAGTCTGCAAACCGCACGCTAGGGAGGAAGGGGTCTGTTTTTCATAACTTGTTCGCACGCTTAAAATTTCGGAAATCGCAATGGCTCCTTTTTGTTTCTTATATATAGTATTCTAAATCTCGTTTGTTCATGCACTTATTTTTATTTTTAAAGCGATATGTATGGCAAATCAACTTGTCATTTATTCCAGGAGCAAAGTCGATCCATATTTTACTTCAATTATTTATGGTATCTTATATACTATATAAGATATCTCATATACTATATAAGATATCTTGTATACTATATAAGATATCTTGTATACTATATAAGATATCTTGTATACTATATAAGATATCTTATTTAGAATGTGCACCAGATGCTATATAAGATACCTCATAAGCTATATAAGATATCTTGATTAGTTTCCTATATAAGATATGCTATATAGCATGTAAGATATATTATATAATGTGAAGTCTCGTCTTATATAAAATATCTTATATAGGAACGAGATTATGTCAAACCGTCATAAATGAATTCTCCCCGCCCGGAATCTCTCGCGGTGGTCGTATGTGTCTTCGGACAAATTATGCCGATCCTTCAATACAATCAGATCGGTCTTTGATTGCTCTATGTGACAAATAATTCGTTCTTTGGAACCGTTGCCGTTGATAAGGAACGATTTAGTCCTATCCATACATTTCTCAACCTCGTTGAGCAGCCTGTTCCTTTCCGCCATCGATTTGTGATGACAGCGCATGCATTCCGAGTTTCTTCGAATGATTTTTGGGAGAATAAACTAGTGTTTCTTTATTCCACGAACTCTCATTCTATACATGATATCTGTAATAGAAACGAGATTTCAATTATATAAGATATCTTATATGACATATGAGATATCTTATATAGTATATAAGATATCTTATTTATTATTTATATCAGATATTTTATATATTATATGAGATATCTTATATAATGTATTAACTTATTAAAGATATCTTATTTAATTTCTATATAAAATATCTGATATAATATATAAGATATCTTATATAATTTGGTGAAACACGGGATCGATATTCCACTTGGAATAAATGTTAAATTGGCTTGCCATACTAATGTAACAGTTATCGCAATCACCAATATTCAAACTAAGTAACTATGAATGAAAAGCATTGATGGTTTCAGTCTTCAATATTTACACTCTAAACAAACCGTCAACTTTCTTATTACGGGCTTTTACCGTTCTAGCAATTCCTAAGCTATTTATCCTGTCTTCTATGGATAAAGTCCAAGCAAGCATTACCTAGTTAACTTTGACAGAAAATTTAAATTTTGTATAAAGCTTTACAGAATATTTCCTAGCATTTTTAGTACTTGTCTAGTTCTGTTTAGACGGTTTAGCCAAGCTTTATTAAATATGGGCTGTTTGATTTTCTAACTTTGTTTACACAGTCTTTTGACTTTGATTCCTATTTTATGGCAAAGGGTAATTAATAGTACTTGCGTAGGTATTGTAACTCTTCAAAATTTATCAGAATCCAAAAGCGCATAATATAATTATAGCTGTAACCCTGCTATACTTTGTATATTAGAAATAACAAACTCTACATTATGCATTAACAAACGTAGAAAAATTTATCAAAAAAGAATGGTTTCCGCAACAACTTAAAAATTAAATAAAATAATTTCACTTCGTCAGTTTTAATCAACACACCTTTGTGCCAGTATGTAAAATATCACTGCTGCAAGATTTCAAATTAATCTATGCAAACTTAGAATTAAGTTCATTAAATATGTTGACACGAATAGATGGCTTCGATATCTTCGGCCGATTTTGGAGAGGTCTTACTTTTAATCAGTGCAGATTCGTGTATATTTCTTTCAGGTCAGAATATAATTGATGAGTATCCGCTTCCACAGTTTTTTTGTTTTTGAAGGAGTTGTTGCCTGTCGACAGTGTAGGTCGACATAACAAACACCTCTCTGGTACGATTTGTTGATAATACATTTTATTTCTTTCGAAGAATTCGTTTGTCATGCTTTTTTAGTAAAACAGACAATCACAGGTATAAATACACTATTATAGTTAAAGGCACGACTGCACACTTTGTCAAAGGCGATTCGGACGCAAAACAAATATACACTGAAGACGATGAACTTTCTTTATTGACAACATATTTGTTCAATGAGGCCAGGTTTTAAAGCAGACTATTTGTATTCCAATGGTGGAAATATTTCTTTATTCGTATGAAGCAGAATTTATCCAAAAGCTACTCAATTCCAAGAGAAAGACTTTTCAGGCAAAGTCTTTTAATTTCACTTTTCGCTACAAAGATGACGTTTTGTCATTCGGTTATTACGTGGACATTATAATCCTTTAGAACTCGAAATAAAAGAAATTACTGATACCGACTTTTCTGCCTTATTCTAAGACCTACTACAAAAAATCGCCAAGAATGGTACCTTTCCACTAAACTTTATGACGAATGTGACGACTTCAGTTTCCCAATAGTCACCTACCCATTCTTAGACAGCAACATACCCACCTCACCTGCTGATGGAGTTTATGTGTCACAGCTAATTTGATATTCAAGAGCTTGTTCTCACTACCAATAGGCAATACTTTGTCACTAGAGAATTGCTGTGGACACCCAAGCTTTGAGGCTTGGTAATACACTACCCATACTTTGGTCTGCATTCAGAAAGTGTTATGGCCGCCATCAAGACATAGTAGAGAAATTTGACAAAATTATTCCTGATATAATTATAGATATAATCCCCACGTCATAGTTTGAGTTTTTTAGCACTATAAAGTCGCCGTAAGTGCGCACTGTCACACGGACACCGCCTCTATATGACCTATACACGAGTTAAAGGGACGGTAAATCCAAATAAACAAATAAACAAACAAACAAACAAGTATTCTAAATGTGTGTGCTTGACTGATTGACATTTCGGCTTCCATATGTATGCACCCCTCACAATTCTTAATTTTTAGTAAGTCAGTCCGCCTGACTCTCTTTGGTTACATAATATAATATGATTTACAATTACAGTTAGTAATCTTTGCTCACATATATATGCTTGTTTGTTTATTGGGGTTTAGCGTACATTTAACTCAAGTATAGGTCGTATCGAGGCATTGCTTGCAACAGTATGCAGTTATGGCGACTTAATAGTGCTGTCTCACTGTAATATCACACCGCAGACACATTAACATGACACGACACTCGATAACATTACACTGTCACCGAGCCAACCAGTCCTCTTCCTACCCAGTAATGCTGAGCGCTTTGCATGGAGCGAAAAAATTGCCTAATGTAAACGTCTGAGGTTATGACGCGACCGGGATTCGAGCCAATGACCGTGGATTCTAGCATCAGTCAACCTAGCTGGTGTTAACGGGACATCTTGGCTTTTCTAGCGGGAAGTTTCCCGGTTGCCCTATATACGCTTTATATAGAAAACAATTAAAACTGAATTGAATAAATATTCGCAGAAAAATTACTTGACAGCAAGCGCGCACACACGCACATAATCTAGGTCATATTAAATATTAGGTTAAATATATATTCTGAATACTAGTATCGAATATCAAACCAACTTCTATTTTGGCATTTGTTTGATATTCGATATTGAATATTGAATATCGAATATCGAACCAACTGCACGCCCGTGAAAAATGTCGTAGTCGAGCTCGTGACGTGATGTTTTGGCCAAACAAGAATTCCGATATCTACAAAGTAGTTCTTATAACTGCCATCTGTGTTTAGAGTTAAGGTCAGTATTCTTATGAGATGTTTTATTTTTTCAAAATTGTGTTTATGTTGGACATTGCAGTAAAAATGGAGGTCTTACCAGGGGATATATTTAAGACAGCTGTGTGTTAAATGACTTTGAGTGTAACTAAGTATCTCAGAGGGTAAAAGTGATACCTTCCAGTTTCAAGTTTTTATTCACCTTAAGGCTTCCGACTTATCAGTCAGGAGATGCACATGTACACTTAATATAGTTACACAAATTGCATAATTACATAGAAATATATAATCCCTTATTATCACTGTAACTTTTGTATAAAATACTGATACATTTACGTGTGGTTATTACCTTAAATTATTCAATATCATATATATTTGAATAAGAGAAAAATACAACAAACGAAAAACCAAAACCCTGAAATACTGAGGATATACCTACTCCGCGGCCGTTCTTTCGGCAATCTATCCCCAACAGCAAGAAGCTACCTTGACCGTGCTCTTTAGATGACCTTTGTAATCCGAGAGTTCAAATGAAAAATAAAAAAGCCCTGAATTTTGTATGAGCTAACAGGAAAACATATTACATATAATAGAAATCCTTTTAAAAGTCAAAGTTCAATGAGTAAATTCACTGTTTTTGGAAGAAAGGAAATTCACGCATTATCGGTATGATTTAGTTCAGAAGTATTACAATTAATCCTTTGCATATAAAAGTATCAAACCTGAGCAATTCAACGGACTCGCGTGGCATTGAAACGTAACAAGGTTTTGAATATCATACATCAATACTAGTACGTGATCACGAATGTCGGTAATTAAAGTGGCATCTATACGGACACCGCTGTCAGCGCGAACCCAATCGTGATAATAGAATTATATACAATACAATATGTAAAATACATTGTTTTATATAATAAACAATAAAATAATACATATATGATCGTCATGGTGGTTGCTGGAAATTGCTCATCATTTCCATTTTAATAAGTTGTTTTAATTTTAGTTACTTGACTTAATGGCAACAATTTTCCGTATACGATAGTGAACCTTTATGGCGTGTATACAGTACTTACACAAAAATCGTCGTTCTGTTTCAGCTAAATGTCAAACATTAGATATGAAACAGTTTCAACTTTCAATATGTGATTTGATTGATTCACCCTTTGTAAAATTACTTTGTTGCCTGTCAGATTAACATCATCTTAGTATGTATTATACCGAGTACATAATATTATAGATTAGTGTTCCGTATTGTTACATGTTCATTATGTACTGTTAAATGTTAAATGTGTATTAAAAAACGTTAATCTTACAATCTGATTGTGTGGTCCTGCGAGCTATAATAAACTTTTTAGGGTCATGCGATTATCCCAGCACACCTAGTCTACTTTTTAATATATAGGGTAAACTTGAATTAAATTTCATTATGTTGTGTAAAGACTTACATTAACTTTGTTTTTAGCACAACCATAGGAGATTGTTAGTCACCGAATTAAAATAATTCTTTGTCCCAGAAGTTCAATGCTTTTTGGTGTCCTTTTTACCACTCTATTTAACGATTGATTAAAGTATTTCTTTTCTTATCAATTGTTCGATGGGATTGTATTTAAATAAATCTAGTTTCTATTTCCCATAGGTACGAAAGCCTCTTTGGGTCAATTTGAAAAAAATAGAAAAACTTCTTTCCTCGTTAAAACGCGTTTGCCATCCTATTAAAACGAGATAATGTTCTTGGTTCTAACGAAATTTTCGTTTATACGCTTTACTTGTCTCGTTAAAAGGCGCGATAATATATATAATCGTTAAAACTCGTTAGTTTTACACGTGACGTGTGTTGAATCCCATGCAGTTTATATGGTGCAATATATTCTGAGAACTGGTAAGATTTATACCAGTGAAAGATTTGCTGAGTATTGTTTAATTTTACATTTTTTCAGGCCCCGTGACTATAAAAAAAAAACTCAAAGCCTTTTGCTCAGACTCAAACTCAAGAGAATATGTCAGGTGATGACGACGTAACTAAAAATCAGAGTCTATAAAACTTCCTGAGCACATATTCAGCCTAGTATGACTTTCATGTGTAAATTCAAGCTGAACACATGCT
>JAUMGZ010014401.1:0-10089 GCA_032359645.1 Pododesmus macrochisma | reverse complement strand
CATTGAAGTATAACTCTCAAAAACAACATAACTTGGCGGAAGCGGGGGTATTAGTCAGCCATCCTGGCGACAGCTCTTGTTTAGACCTGTGTCTACATTAAGAAGTTTATGATTTTCATCATGATACAGTAGATATATGACAAGTCTGTTTAAGAAATAGTTAAGGCATCGTCCATACGTCATAATTACTGTGCTTATCTGGTTGATACTTCAGCTCGTTTTATAATTGATCCATTCATTCATTTATTCTATCAGTCCGTCATTTTCTTTATCTAGGTCTTCTCTTTTTTAAATTATTTTTTGATGTCGGTTGATTCATAGCTAGGCCTGAAATTTTGGACGAGATTCGACGAGATTCTCTCACACAGAGAATACATTTTCTGTCTTTTTTTATAGATATTACTTTGGCGGTATAGTATAGTAATGGACCGTGGTTTTTATCCTGAACATTAGGATTTGCCTCTCTCTCTCTCTCTCTCTCTCTCTCTCTCCTTAGTTACCTTGTCTTCATTTGTCTAGGAATTGTCTATTTTATATTAAAATTTTCGGATATTGTGTTTCAATTAATTTTTTTTAATTGTGTTCTTGATGCTTCCTTTTTAGTTTTTTATGTCTCCAACATATTTTCATTTAGTTTTTTTCAGGGCGTTTTACGTTTATAAAAAAAAACGTCTGGTGATTTCTGCTACCTGTTTTGTTCAATTTCAGTACAAATAGTACTATAAAATCGTAGCTTAGAAAGCAGTAAATCAGGCCAGTCAATGGGGAACCTATAGTGTGAACAATTAACAGAGCTTTGTTAGAATATCTCGCCTCCACTGATTTTGTAAATAACAAAAAATGATAAAATAGTTCAAGCAATTGTTTAACAGAAATATGACCTTGGTTTATGTATTGCTGAACTTGAAAATTTGCTTTTTCTCTGAGTGATATGCTGAATTTAGTCATGGTAGCGTTGAATAAAGGGAAAACATTTGTAGTCTAATATGTGAGCCTTGTAGCCCCTAACTTGATGTATCACCTACTAACAATCTATATTATTCCAGTTATAGATTGATATAAAAATCTTAACTTAAAATACTTCCATTCAGCGAAGGGCTTCAATATGTAGATTTAGAAACACAAACATTTACAAATTAAAAGCAAAATAATTTAATAAGAAAAATCTAAGTACTACCTGTGAAACAAGATTAAGGTGGTCTCTTTGGTACAACAAACATGATAATGTTAAGTGTGATAAAATTTAACTCCTTAAGTATACCTAATTTTTGTCTGTTAGATTCTAATTTCCACAAATATCCACATTAACCTATTATTTATGGGTATTAAACAGTCTTGCAACAGTAGTGAAATTTTGTCGTTTTGCGATTCTACCATATTTCAGCATTTCTTTGTAAGAAGTTGTTGACTCAGTCTTTAAGTGTTTCTTTTCTTTGTATGCAGAACTGTTCCATCAGTATATACACATCGTCTGCTGATTATAACGCTGGAGATACCGCCGCATTTTCCATCATTGTGTCGGATTACAACAGGAAGATAATACAAGTTGGTGATGATATTTTCAAACCTTACACAACACCCTTAAGTGACGCTCCTGTGCAAGTAAGACATACACTTTAATGTTATGACGCATTCTATATCTATTAATGGATGTTTCTCATACATAGCTTCTTATGCCACGTAAGGTTATAAAATGTTCGCTTTCAAATGTCTATAATTTTCTTCAAT
This sequence comes from Pododesmus macrochisma, assembly GCA_032359645.1. Lineage (NCBI taxonomy): Eukaryota > Metazoa > Mollusca > Bivalvia > Pectinida > Anomiidae > Pododesmus > Pododesmus macrochisma. Next base: position 8,361 of record JAUMGZ010014401.1, on the reverse strand, counting down.
ATTGATATTTTACTAAGTGTGAACACTCATTTTACTCGTCTTGCTCTTCTGAACAAAATAAATATATAGTTTTATAAGATTTTTACAATTTATATTATCTTGCACTTCTGAGGTGGAGAATCGGTAGCAATAGTTTTGGAGTCACTTTTGATTGACTTGGTGAAGAATAACACGCTTTCATTTAATTTAACATTGTTTGATGTTTAATAATAAAAGAATCTTTTAAATACGTGACTGGAAGATAGGGATATTCCAACCGAGGGGTTATACATTGGTGAAACTAGGGTGACGGCACTGGAAATGTACATTAAGACCGTGATTTAATTTGTTTATACTTAAAAACATTATCAAGAATAAACTATCAAATGAAAGGGTTTTTCGATGGGTTGATTACTTTTTATGTATGAAGCGATTAAAGTTTAAGAAATTCAACAAGAAATGTACAATCACGCCATATTTATGCTGCATTCTCAACGTTAATTTGATTGTCTATTTCCCCACGTGATGTAAGACAGCAAAACCACATGATGCAAGACAGAGATATCCTTCATGGGTGTTCTGCATGGATACTTTTCTCCCATATCACGCTATGTAAGATAGAGTTTGCTCATGAAAGAAAGCCATGTAAGAAAAATCTATCTTACATACCTCTTTCATGCGCGTGCGTTACATCACGTGATGTTGGAAATAACCAATCAAATTGCGTTACTTCTTAATTCTGACGTAGTAAATGCAGCATGCACATGGCGCGAATGTACATTTCTCAAATTTCAATAGCTTCAAACTTATGTAAATCGATTCAAAACACAGATATTATGGGAGAAAAATACTCTTTCATACCCGTATATGTAAGATAGGGATATTCCACCCTCGGGGGTTAAAAATTAAAGTAAAAACCCTCGGCAAGCCTGGGGTTTTACCACTTTGTAACCATCCTCGCGTGGAATATCCCCAGCTTACACACACGTATATGAAAGAGTCTTATAATATTTCGTTACTAAAAATGTGATAATTCTTATAATCAGATAAAAGTCTAACCTCAAGACTATGCATTGATACAAAACAATATATAGTTCGCGAAACATTGGATAACAAAATAGTTCTTATGGTAAAAATCTTTAATACTTCTACACATAACCCTCTGCTCTATATCAACAATAATGATTATTGTTGATTGGTTTCAGCGAACGTTCGATCACAATAATTTTTTGCGATTCCATTGTAATTCCAGTTCTACATAACGATCGTAGACCATGCCGACGAACCTGTTTTTGTGGATCCGACGCCTCCAAAGCAGCAATTATTTGTTGTGTTTGTTGGAGCAGACTTTGGGGTGCAGGTCTATGCCCAGCCAGTAAATCAGAGCAGGTACGAGTAATTGTCCATGGTCATAACAAAACAGTAAACAAGAGTAAGAGAAGGGTATTGACGCTCACCTTGAACTTATTCACGATGATATTTTGAGTGAACCTTGAACCAAGGAAAGAATTTGCGCGAAACAAGCAAATAAAAATTGTAGCCATAGACCTATTTTGTATGTAATTTCGTGTTAATTATTTAAGTATTCACAACTGTAAGTACAAACACATGCGACATCATTCATTGTTATTAAACTAACAAACTGAAATTTGTGTATTTTTGACAGGGAATTTAGTTTTGAACTCGCGTCAAGTGTAATAGAACTGGTAAATTTTATACGAGGTAGCCAAAAAGGAACTAGCTAGCTTAACCTATGTGCTGTGTTTTATAGTTTAATTGATTCTTTGTCATTGAACATTGAAAACTAGGTCAGTCAAGTGAGAAATCATTAAGCAACGTACCCCTTACCTCTTCCATTTCACTTCGACCGAAAACGCGTTCTAACCTTTCTGACATTTCCCGAGGAGCCATTGCTGTGTGTGAGGTACGCCGTCATTTATTCCCTATTCAAAACTTCTGCCAGTTATTTTTGAGTTATGGACCTAAGAAGATACAGTTTCATACTTACCTGAATACTTAATTAGTATCTGGTGGATATTTTATATGGAATAATGCTCGGAATGGTATGAATATTATCTCATGACTCGGCTATCGCCTTGTCTTGATATATTTAACATACAGACCACCCCTCGTCTGAGATAATTCTATCTTGAACAGAAACAGGAACGAGATTCTATTAGTATCATTGTTGGGGTATGGTTTTTACGTCCATTAATGACAGCAGCTTCGAGCAAGTTCTGGGGTTCACGACGGGGTAATTCACACAGAGTTTTGGCTTCTTCCTCTTATAAATATCATATTTATCGGAGGCATGATTCAGGTTGCATTTTTGTATTGTACATCATAACCATTGTGGATTTTTCCCCGTATCCCCTTTAACCATGTAGCTTTGTTTTACCGTAGCTTTGTCTATTCAAATTTCATTTACTCTAAAGCGTCCATTAATGACGGCTGCTTCGAATCTTTTTATTTCTTTAAAGGTTAATATAACTTTTGACCTTAGAAATAATCAATAAACTGCCTCCTTACGAATATCACTAAGTATTGATATGACGTTCCTCGGTCACTCCAGTAAAACCTTCTTAGAGAAATGTACTTTTCACCAATTATATGATGCTGGTATAGTTATACGACATGACGTTATAGAGAAATGCAAAGTTTGACATAAATCCTTAACCTTTCACCTGACTATTTACTTTTAAAATATAGCATGCAAAACCTTCTAGGAGCTAAAATATAACCAAATTTGAATTTACAAAATTGAATGTTCATGGCATGCAACTATGCTATAGTTTATTCGAATTTTCAAATGTCCCTATGACCATGACCTTTAACCTTCTAAACTCCCCAAAAAATCGCATATATACAAAACAAAAGATTTCTTCGGATCGTGAGACAAATATATTACAATATTTTTCTTCAAAACTAACCCATGCAATATCTGAAGAACAAAATTTTGTTTTAAGGACATCACATTTTATCCTTTTAAGAGTCTAAGTCTGCATATTCTTAATGTAGGAGAAATTAAGAAAGTAGTAAATTCGAAAAACCAAGACAATATTGTAAAGAAGTAAGTCTATGGACATGGGCAAACAAAAGGAAAAATGGGACGCACACAATAAACAAATATACATTTTTTTTACTAAAAAAGGAAACATCATGAACTTCTATTAAAAAAACTAAAAGAGAAACCAGGTGCTCGCGATATGGTAAGCGTTTCCTGCTACACATGTATCGTGAACAAAACATTCAAGATGACCGCCATTTATTCATTTTTTGAAGACTTAGCGATTCCAATAATAAAAGCTCCCTGTTTTTTAACTTGCCGTTCTCTACCATTAGCTATAACAACTTTTTCACAATAGTCTCCACGACAGCAGTCTTAAATATCTGTCTTGCGACCAGTTACAAGATATATGATAACGGCAATGCCAACTTTTTTAGGAGTAATTATGATCTATCTCAGGTGAGCTGAAAATGGCAAATAAATTGATATACTCACGCTCAAGTTTTTATAAACTTAACATTTAATTTAATAGTTTCAAGATTCCGATGATGCTATTAATAACTTGAATTTTCCCTGAACAGAACGATAGACGAATTTTTCTTTACTCGGAGAGATGGCGGCGGTTTGATTAAGTCTGGGATAATTGATAGTCCAGCTACGGGCCCGTTAGTACGGACGGAGACAGTGAAGTGGAAACCAGCACCAGACGACATTGGTGACCACATCCTGTGTGCTAGTGCACGAGATAGTGAAGGGTAATGTTTGCGAATCTATTTAATTAAGTTGAAAGCACACAAATCTACATTTAAGAAAAGTTATAAAAAAGATGATTTGCCTAACAGTCCATTTCCCGGTAAAGAAGCATATCATGTGAGTCAGATTGACTTGCTACTATGGAAAACACATTGAAAGGCAACTCAAAAAAAAAAAAAGTTACATCAGCAAAGTTTCAAGGCTAGCTTTTCAACGCGGAACGACTTGGGATGTTTAACGATTTTAATGATGTACTGAAGGAAGACCGCTACTGGGAATGAAAGTCTTACAGATTGGCTGATTTTCATAAAAAAGGTCAATTGACATAAAATAAAACGTTTCACGCATACAGAAAAAAATAACTAAATAAACATTTATTAACTAAAAAAGGAAACATCACGAACTTCTAAAAAAAAACTAGAAGCGAAACCAGGTGCTCGCGCTATGGTAAGCGTTTCCTGCTACAAATGTGTCACCCGCCGCGATGCCTCCGTATCATTTTGGTATATGGCAACCCTTTCCACTGTTTAAAAAGGAGCATGTGTCACCATACGAATATGTCACTGCTATGGTGACGAAAGAGCAAAGGAGAAAAACCATTAACAGGATAGGAATAGAAGTAGCAACATTATCATGAAAGCAGAGCGGTAAACATTACCATTACCTCATTCTACATGTTACATTAAATTATATTATATGATATAATCAAAGACAGACAGACGGACTGACTGCCTGGCTGACTTTGGATGGACTGACTTATTGACTTACTAACAATAAAGAAAGTGGGTTGCCGAAATAATGAAAGCCAAAATGTATATCAGTCAGGCACACACATTTAGAATAGAGTCTAGTATGAAGCCAAATTAATTACTGGTAGAAACTCAAACTATGACGTAGGGAAATTCAAACTACGACGTAGGGATTATGTCTATAATTATTTTAGAAACAGATCAACAGATCAAATCCCCCTACTGTATCATGATTGCGGCAATAACACTTCCTGAAAGCAGACCGAAGTCTTATCTCTCATATAATTTATTTTCATTAAGTACACAGCCAATTTTTCCTAACACTAAATTAACGTTAAAAGATTTCATATAGTGTTGTACTGTTTACTGTTTAGGGTTGTGATTTTATCAAATTGGATGGTGCTTATGTAAATCATTTACTGTCTCATGTTCACATAATTAACATTATATTTATTTTTGAAATAAAATTATAAATTATACTGTTTTACAGTCAGTCAGTCAGTCAGTCAGAAAAACGATACATAACCCCCCTCTCCCCTTTTAGTATTCGAAAATTATATTGCTTGTTATTATTATTGCAATACTTTAATTGTTATTTTATCATTAATTTCTTAAATTATACAAGTTTACTGTTATCAACATCAAGGGGAGATAACTCAATACTAATTTTGGTTTTTAGCCCACCTGGACTTTTTCAAAAGTTCAAAGTTGACTTTTCCCATACCAATTCGTCCGTCGTCGTCCATTGTCGTCGTTAACTTTCACATTTTCAACTTCTTGTCAAGAACCGTTGGTCAGATTTTCACGAAACATGATGTACACGTTCCTCTCATGTCCCCCTTTCAGATTTGTGTTTGACTTTGCTGAATTCCATCCAATATGGCCACCATGGCTTCTGATTGGCTGAGACATTTTCAACTTCTTGTCAAGAATAGTTGATCAGATTTTCACAAAACTTGATGTACATGTTCCTTGCATGGCCCCTTTCAGATTTGTGTTTGATTTTGCTGAATTTCATCCAATATGGCCACCATGGCTTCTGATTGGCTGAGACATTATTGACTTCTTGTCAAGAACTGTTGATCAGATTTTCAGGAAACTTTATGTAGATGTTCCTTGAAATTTAGTTTAAAGGTATTATTGCATTGTTAATATAACCAGGTGGACATTAAGGCCCAGCAGGCCTCTTGTTTTTAAAAGTGCTCTACACTTGAGTAATTTTGAAGAATGCTTTTTAGCATATTTAAAAAAAAACGTTCATTTTGTCTTCTGAAATTATCAGTATTATAAATTCTATATCACCATGTTATGATAAAGTATATATATTTTATGGACATAATGTTACCATGTATGTTTAAAGTAAGCTAATTTTTCTGAATGACATGTTGTATTGTTTACAAATGTTCATATGTAATGACTCTTAAGAGTTCAGTCTGGTAAGTGTTGACTGCATACATTTTTAATTTTATATAAATCTTAATTGTACTTGTGAAATGTATATTCTTCAAATATTAATGCATCCAAATGGATATGAATGCTTATGAACCTTTTGTTTTAAAACTTTAAAGATAACATGCAAATGCAATAACAAAAATTTGCTATTTGGATATATGTATCACATATATGATCTTGTCAGAAGGACACATAATATATATTACAAAGATACTATTCTTTAATATAGTTTTTTGTTATTATTTTAACATAGATGACTGTATATAGTTTTTCATCTGTTGAACAACACTTTGCTGCAATTTCTAGTGGAGTTATTGCCCTTTAATAGACTCAACTGTCTCAAATCTTATACAAGAAGTTTGATGTGAACAAATACTACATAATATGAATTTCTAAGCATGGTTAGCTCTGTGGACTTTTCTTTCATGAATGTATATTGAAAAATCCTTGATCCTTGGTCCATTCAAACTAATTTCTATATGAAGGCTCATTCACACATTTTATATTGTATTAATGCTGTAAAAAATGTAATTCACATTAATTTCATGGTAGGTTAATTCACTTCTCATTAATTAAATGTTCATGTGAATTCATGTGAACTGAACATTTATCTAACGTTACAAACCTCACATTAAATTAACCTTCAAATAAACTGTCTGAGCAATGTGAAATAATTCATATTTATTTCATCTTAAAGTAAATTTGTGGTGAAAAATTAACATTAATTCACTTTCACGTTAATTGAACGTGAAAGTGAATTAACGTAAACTTAACGTTAATCGAACGTTACAAAATTCACATTAATTTAACGTGAAAGTGAATTAACGTTAATTTTTCACATTAAATTAACGTGAAAGTGAAGTAATGTGAACTTAACGTTAATGTAACATTACAAACTTCACATTAAATTAACGTGTAAAAAGCAATGTGAATTAGATCATATTAATTTCATCTTAAAGAAAATTTGTGTTAGAAAATTAACGTTAATTTAACGTGAAAGTGAATTAACGTTAATGAAGTAACGTTAATTTAATGTTAGAGTGAATTAACGTGAGCTTAACGTTATTTTAACGTTAATTTAACATTAATTTAACGTTAAATCCTTTTAACGTTACTTTAACGTTAGGAAAAATTGGCTGTGTATGCATAAATAAATTTTGTTAAGATGACTTTCAAGACCAAATTTGATTTGCGGAAACGGTGATACAGTCTCTCTTGCATTATGTTTTAGAAGGAGTGTTTTCGATCTATACCCTCTAATTACCTTAAACGGTAGTGTTCACTTGAACTATTCCCTCTAAACTACCTTAAATGGCAGTGTTCACTTGATCTATACCCTCCAATTACCTTAAATAGTAGTGTTCACTTGATTTATACTCTCGAATTACCTTAAATGGTAGTGTTCACTTGATCTATACCCCCCAATTACCTTAAATGGCAGTATTTACGTGATCTTTACCCTCCAATTACCTGAAATGGTAGTATTCATTTGATCTATACTCTCCATTACCTTAAATGGCAGTATTCGCTTGATCTATAACCTCCAATTACCTAAAATAGCAGTGTTCACTTGATCTATACCCTTAAATTACCTTAAATGGCAGTGTTCACTTGATCTATACTCTCCAATGACCTTAAATGGCAGTGTTCACTTGATCTATACCCTCAAATTACCTTAAATGGTAGTGTTCACTTGATCTATACCCTCCAATTACCTTAAATGACAGTGTTCACTTGATCTTTACCCTCCAATTAATTGAAATGGTAGTATTCACTTGATCTATACTCTCCAATTACCTTAAATGGCAGTGTTCACTTGATCTATAACCTCCAATTACCTTAAATAGCAGTGTTCACTTTATCTATACCCTCAAAATATCTTAAATGGCAGTGTTCACTTGATCTATACTCTCCAATGACCTTAAATGGTAGTGTTCACTTGATCTATACCCTTAAATTACCTTAAATGGTAGTGTTCACTTGATCTATACCCTCCAATGACCTTAACTGGCAGTGTTCACTTGATCTATACTCTCCAATTACCTTAAATGGCAGTGTTCACTTAATATATACCCTTAAATTACCTCAAATGGTAGTGTTCACTTGATCTATACCCTTAAATTACCTTAAATGGTAATGTTCACTTGATCTATACCCTCCAATGACCTTAAATGGTAGTGTTCACTTGATCTATACCCTCCAATTACCTTAAACGGTTGTGTTCACTTGAATTATACCCTCCAATTACCTTAAATGGTAGTATTCGCTTGATATATACTCTCCAATTATCTTAAATGGTAATGTTCACTTGATCTATACCCTCCAATAACCTTAAATGGCAGTATTCACTTGATCTATACCCTCCAATGACCTTAAATGGTAGTGTTCACTTGATCTATACCCTCCAATTACCTTAAACGG
>JAUMGZ010014390.1:0-10091 GCA_032359645.1 Pododesmus macrochisma | reverse complement strand
GCACCTGGTTTCGCTTCAAGTTTTTTAATAGAAGTTCGTGATGTTTCCATTTTTAGTTAATAAATGTATATTTGGTTATTTTTTCTGCGTCCAAAGTTTTTTTTTATTGTTTGTCAATGTCCATGGACTTACGGCCTAGAATATCATCTTGGTTTTTCGATTAACTATTTTACATATGGTTGATACTATTTGTTGCCTATATTATGGTTGACTGAAGTCCGTTTCCGTTTACCATTCTAGTTCATGATAAATGTCTTGTCAACATTTCTCATTCCCTTTAAGTACTAAGTAATTTAAGTTCTAAGTAATTTCTTACTTTAAAAAAAAAATGTAAAATGTCAACGCTGCTGTAGTTTGCGGTTATTGTGTTTCCCTTTGGTCTTTCGTCACGATATCAGTGAAATACTCTGGTGGTGTGCAACGTCTTTTTTCAATATGAAAAGGGTTGCCATATACTTAAATGACACGGAAACAGCCAGGCGGGTGACACAAGTGTAGTAGGAAAAGTCTTACTTCGCGGAAACCTTATTTTCTTCTAGTTTCTTGATAGAAGTTCATGTTGTTCTCTTTTTAGCTTTACAATTGTATGTTTGGTTTTTTTTCTGTGCGTCCTACATCTTTGATTTTTTGCCCATAATTATGATTTTTTGTCTTTCAAATATCGTCTTTGTTATTCGTATTTACTACCTGAATCATTGATCAGACTGGCAATTCATGGACAAAGATCAAGACAAAAGAAATTATGAACATTTGTTCTTAATAAACATATGCACTGCAACCTGCTCTAGCGACCACCTCTATGAAGAGACCATATGTACATAAAAACTACAAAAATCAGGTCCCTTGATCAAGTCTAATTACAGTGGTATTTACTTGTATATAAAGACCACATCCACAGCTGTTTCTGGCCCGTGACTATAAAAAAAATCAAAGCTATGCTAAAACTGTAGACAATATGCCCAGATGATTACAATTCAAAAATCAGTCTATTAACTCCCTGGCACATACTCAGCCAAGTACGACTCTCATGTGCTCAACCATGTCTTTTTTCGAAACAACAGTAACATTTTATTTGAACATGAAATTGAGTGTGAGCATGACTTTGTGCTCAACTCAGCTTGGATATTTTTATAGGCATGGGGCCTGGATGAGTTATTAACTGAATGTGAGACATTGACAAACCATCAATAACCGCATCAAACAATTCAGCAGAAGAATAAAACGAAATAAATTGACGTCACAACAATTCTCATGACTCGTCACCCAGCACGAAACCAGGTGGTGTGATTTTACCAGTTAATGAGGCCTCAACCTTCCCACTTCACGCAGGAGAGAAGAATTCTTAATCATAGACATACATTAAAAGATGTAATTAATACACTTCACAGCGTTGTCAATCACCTCAACAACGAATAGCCCAAATCAATTGTTCATAAAAATCTAAAGATGTTAACGTATTTACATATTTACAAAGAGCAATTAGAAGCACGAAAATTGGAGGTAGCCAAGTAGCATAAAGCCGAAAACGGTGGCCAATACATAGTAGATCCGTAGATTACACATATAGTTATGTAAATTAATAATAGGGACATTGATTAACAACCAATGTGCTTGCAGATGTACAACAACAGCAACTGAGCCAACTTTACTTGCCAGGTATATATATATATATATTTATAATCATATATACATACTTAAAAAATGAAAAGGCCACATTTTTATATTATAATATCAAGTAAAACCGTCCTTATATTTAACCTATAACTCATGATCCAATCTTGGCATTCCTGGCGTTGTGTATAACCTCGTGTTAGTGATTTCTTTGATTTGTTGTAATATTAGACATATAATCGGTGATCTTGTATGCAAAGTTTATCAATTTCGAATTGTATTTCCGATTTATTAATTAAAATGATAAGTATATCTTATGGCCTTTATAATAGATTGTAAAATATAGACATGCTGCCAGTATATTTGTCAAGCGCGTGCAAAATACAAGCGTTTATATGCATACTTAAAAATAAATCCATCAATGTTTCCTGCTATTAAGTAATAAACTCTTGATTGTTCCAATAAACGACCAACTCCAATATTGCATAAAAAGTTCAGTTTACGTAAAAACAAATTTATATTCCATTTTTATGTTTAAGTATTTTAAAAGTAATAAAACCATTAAGTATATTAAAACATACCAAACCCTTATCATAGCGGCCATAAGTATATTAAAACATACCCTTAATACTACCATTAAGTATATTAAAACATACCCTTAGCATAGCGACCATTAATTCCAGTCTGTTAAGTTTGTAGTCGACAATATCCGTCACAGCACCATTCCTCAAAGCGACTGAGAGCAAATACAAGCTACCCGTAGATATACTGTTTCGGTTCATAGACTTGACGGCACTCCCAATCGATACAATTAAGAACATTACTTTCTTTTCTGCTGCCCGTACTGTAGTACCTGTTTGTTTTTAATTAATGATTGATAAAGTGGTCTAATTAGAACAGGAAGCTTAAGATGACAATGATAACCAACTTCTGTATCATTATGCAGCATCACGTATTTCTACGGAAGTTGTTAACTTAAATGACACATGAGTATTTAATTATATAGACTAGAACGTTAAATTGTTGCGTGCCTATAGCTATGTGTTATATTCTTCCGAATTGGTCTAGCTTTGAAGTGTACAGAAAAATAGAGTTTGTTGATTGGTTTTGCAAACTAGCCACTTTTAAACAAAAAGTATTAAACAGTTGTTTTTACAATTCTTACGTACGAATATGCTCAAATAGTGTAAAACGTTTCATATTATAATTGCGATCCTAAAAGTATGAAAAACAAACCGGCGTGTTACACAAACAAATCGCTAGTATTAGTACCCCCTTTTGAATGAAATATTGGGGGGGGGCGGGGGCGGGGGGTGTTAAGATAAAAAAAAAATAGCTTGACGGCTACCTTAATGTATATAAACATATTTTAAAATTCACATTTTTTGTAAGAAACCTGTATGTAATTCTTTCAGCAGAAGTCCATGGACAGAGACAAAACATATAGCGCGCACAGGACCTATAAATAACAAGAGGCCCAACGGGCCTTTAAGTCTATATGGATTGGCATTTGAATATATTTGTTCCTAGGGTCACTCCTTGAACAATGTTAGTTCTCCTTGTTGGAAAGTTACTACATTCCAAAGCATTAAGCACTATGCTTTCTAGTTTATAAGATTTTTGAAAATTTTCCCATATGGGCCCCTTCCCATTGGTACTGAGCCCCATCATTTGAACAAAAAAATTGTAACCCCCTTTAGTTTTACCTAAGGAGGACTTCAACTAAGTTTGTTTAAAAAAAAATTGTCCCCCTTTTTGACCCCAAAGTGGCACCCCTTGGGGACCCTGCGTCTTCATTTCAATAAATTTGAATCCCCTTTCCATAGAGATACTTCCTACCAAGTTTGGATAAAATTGATCCAGTTATTTTGGACACGAAGTCGAAAATGTAAAAAGTTAACATGTTTGCTATATATAGTGTTGAACTTTGACCCCAAAACACGTAACCTTTCGTTGTCCCCAGGGTCACGACTTGAACAGTTTTTTTGTTTCTCCATGCCCTAAAGTTACTACATACCAAATCATTAAGCTCTAGGCCTTTTGGTTTATTAGAAAAACAACTTGTGAAATTTTGGCAAATGTTCCCCCTTTTTGCCCACTTGTGGCGCCCACCTTTATTTGATAAAATCTGAATCCCCATCTCCTATGGATACTGCCTACCATGGTCAAGTGGTTCAGGAGAGGAAGTCGAAAATGTTAAAAGTTAACGACGACGGATGGACGGGACAATCTTGGTCCAGATGGACTAAACATGAAAGTTCGATTAAAAAGAGAAACATCACGAAACTTTATCAGAACGAACGATAGGCAAGAAACTTAAACTTACATATCGCGAGCACCTGGTTTCGCTTCAAGTTTTTTAAGAGAAGTTCGTGATGTTTCCATTTTTAGTTAGTAAATGTATATTTGGTTCATTTTTCTGTTTGCGTCCAAAGTTTTCTTATTGTTTGCCAATGTCCATTGACTTACGGCCTAGAATATTGTCTTGGTTTTTTGATTTACTTACTTTTAAATTATTTTTGGAACAGGACTTTATCTCTATGTTTTGTCAAGAAATAAGATAATATGTATTAATATACCTCATTGATGTAACAGTAGCGCTGATTGGCCAAAACGTACCACATGACGGGGAAATAAAACATAGAATCTCCCTGAGGCGCGTGCTTTAGCTCCCTGGAGCACGCGCAGCGCGTTGAAGAATCGGTGCAATTCGCATACTGTTTAAAGCCTGATTTCTGTTTCGGTATAATAAATAATGTATGTCCCTAGGGATAAATGACCGCTTCGAGTAAATAAATCTTCAAATCACCCTGCGTATAGAGCCATAAATGTATAATATTATCAGGGATAAAATATTTGCTTCTACAATGTCAATGAACTTAACGCCTTAAAATCCAATGATACATCTGCTTCATTACGAACTGTCAGAGCTTGATGAAATAGAAATATTGATAGATTGATAGTGTATCTTAATTAACGGTTGGCAGATCATATATACGATTTATAAATACTTAAATACATACTATCTTATACATTAGATCTTGGCTTATAAGAATGACATCCTTACAGTTGTAACAATGCATATTTCTAAAACAAGAAAATGTCTTTTAAATAGATGCCAGTAATTTTGTGTGATGTAAATAGGTTTTAGAACCATTTCGGAAATATTAGTTTATGTTACCATCGTAACGGAATTCGATATATATATATATCGTGTGCCTCGGACGGCGTAGTACAAGATATAAATACCTTCCGGAAATACCAAAACGTGCTAATGTTCGTGATGTACTAGTATCCTTTTTGAGTTAATAAAAGTTAATTTGGTTATTTTGTTCTGTGTGCGTCCTGCATTTTCCTTTTGTTTGCCTGTGTCCATGTTCTTAAGAATACCGTCTTTGTTTTTCGTATTTACTAGTTTAAACAGTATTTTAATAGAAATGGAATGCATATGTATGATAGAGATAGATTTTTATTAAGTAAAATTTGGCTATTTAATAAATTCATATTCTATTAAGCGTCCGTTAATGACAGTGGATTCGTAGCTAGACCTGGAATCTTGTTCGAGCGGGGCTCTCTCACACAGAGTATTAGGTTTTGCCTCTTACAGCTATAATATCTATTGGTAGTCTGTTTCAGTTTGTAATGATGTATTTTTATCATCCTGAGCTATATTGATTCGTTATCCAAGGCCACGTGTCAACTATACCTAAACAAGCACATCCATACCTGTATTAAGTGTTTTATCGTATTGCTTTGCTTAAATTATTTAAGCGTTTCTGTTACACTCATTATAACATGATGCATTGATACCGAAATAGTTTAATCTTCGGATAAGTAGAGAGCCCGCAGGTGTTCCAAGTTCAAAGTTTTAAAATACGTTGAATAATTAAGTATTCGATAAAACATCAATTAAAAACATATTTCAAAAAGGAAAACGTGTTTTACAATTTCGCTGCAACGTGACGGTTTTTTCAGTAAAACCCAGACCTGCCAGACAGTTCAGTAGTGATTATGAAAAAACAAGACAACATTCTAAAGCCGTTAGTCCATGAACATGGGCAAACAAAAGGAAAACGTGGGACGCACACAAAAAAAGAACCAAATATACATTTATCAACTATAAAAAGGAAGCATCACGAACTTATATTTATTCAGGTTATACTACAAGGTGGAACACACATTGCTCAAATGAAGATATATAAGTGTAATTGGTTAGGTGGTAATGATGTAGTGCACATTAACATTAAGTTGCATTAACCACACCGCCTGGTTTCGTGCTGGGTGACCGTCCTTAGTCGGTCCGCATGGATTACTAGTATTGATGTTTGTTGTAATGTCGATTTAATTAATTACATTCAGGTGCCTTATTGTTTGACGCAGTTATTGTTTGTTTGTCAATGTCTCTCGTTCTGTTGATCCTATTCATACTTTTTTTTAACATTTCTTAAAACGAATTTCTGTGGCGTCAAAGAGCAGATGCAGAATTTTGGGAAATGATTTGTTAAATATGTGAAAAAACAGCATTTTTCTTGTGATGTTTTTCTTCTATTTTTTAAATATATATATATATACTCAATATGTGCAACAACGAACATCTTATTGTTTGGTTCTAAGATTTGTATTGGCTGCCATGCCTCAAGAGAAGGGTAAAAACTGAAAATACAGAAGATTACAAAGATTTACAATTTGGAATAGTTAGATTATCACCTAACAATTAAATCTATAAAAATATTAAACTGTGTTTGTTGAAAAAATATTCATACCAATTACAAATATGTCTGAATTCAATGTTTAAATAAATGTTCTTGCAGTACTATAATATTGACAAGGAGTAGCCTCCCCTTGTACATGAACATGATCTGCTCTGTTGTTATTGTAATACTGCTGTGTAAGTAACATGGATGGTGTCAAAACAGATGCACCAGTAGGATCGTCAGATATTTGCATGAGAGGGCGAGAATTTACAATCGCACAAACCTCTGCAAAGAATGTGCTCAAAGTTTCATGTGTTAATCCTTTACCACTTGATAGCAGTAATATCGCTTCAAATATTCTTCGCGTAACACCAATCATTCTTTCCCAGGCGCCCCCCAAGTGGGACGCGTGAGGGGGTTGAAAATTCATTGACATCAATTCCACTGAAGAACTTTTGTGTTGGTTCTTCTTCCACAAAAGAAGACGGTATACCTAGCTCCTGAACTGCACCAACAAAGTTGGTTCCGCGATCTGAGCGACATTGACGCACTGAACCTCGAATCAAGATGAACCTCTTTAGCGCATTAATAAACGAAGAACTACTAAGTTCCTCTATCAGTTCTATATGAATAGCCCTACAAACCAGGTAGGTGAATAGGATAGCCTATCTCTTCTGATTTGAATGACCTCCCCTTGTTTTCCTCGCGATTATGTTCCAAGGACCAAACGTATCGACACCAACGAACGTGAAAGGTGGCTATCAGATGGGAGATCCGCCATTGTTGGAGCACACAATGATCCTGTCAGCTTACGACATGTGACGAAACTGTGGATTACTTATGCAATGAGTCGTTTTACGCCTACGATCTAATAACCTGCCGTACGTAAACTCCCCTCCGTGATTCGACGTCCTTGATGTCGAATTGCATCGTGGTAATGTCTAACCAGGAGCAATGCTATGTGACTGTTCTTAGGAATAATGATCGGGTTAACCTCTAAGTAGTTTAAATGATCTTTCCCTTTAGACACAGCCGTTTACCAACGCGTAGCAGACCATCAGAATCCAAACATGGTGAAAGGTTAAGTATGGTACTGCTTTTCATAATTGGTCTCCCCTCTATAATACAGTCAATTTCACCTGTGAAATGCTCACTCTGGATTTCTTTCAAAATTAAGATGTTCCTTGCTGCACAGTACAAAATCTATAGTTGTCAACGTTGTGTAAAAATTGGGGAAAACACATTGGAACCTTTCCTGACCGGAGTACGTTGTTTCTACGTTTTTTGACCGAGTAGTACCATTTTCAGTAAAGCGGTTAAATCTTATAAACGAGGCGCACCTGAACTATTCGCGCAAATTCGCGACATTACAGTCACAATACACTTTTTGAAGATGTCTTTCTTCGTTTTAATAGACCAGAACATAACTTGAAAAACTGTCTCTTTAATATAAAAGACTAAAGTCTAAAAACAGGCGTTAGTTTGGCTTCAATCTTATTAAAAATAGGTCCAATGTAGAAAGCTCTCATGTTACCAAAGCAGGTATTTGAAGTAACAAAACAAGAACAAAACAGTGAGAAGATACTCGCAAAATCAAAAACTAAAACTCCCGCAATGCTTCCGATGGCAACCCTTTCCACTGTTAAAAAAATAGAATAGAGTTATGCTTGAAATATTTCTTTACAATTCTAAACATTACTTTTTGTACTTATTATTTTAGCCTTTCTGCAATTTTGTGTTTTTTGTATATTAATTTTCTTTTTGATATCTAGGCCTCCGTGTTCGTGATCTATGTTATATCTACTCGGACAATTTCAAGATAAAAAGGTCACCATGTTATCTATGGAAATGTTCTGTTGTAACGTGTCTAATCTGGTTAAGCATGACAGCGTTAGTTCTCGTTTGGATTGTACTATTTCATTTAACGGTTGTTTATGGAGGAACAGCAAAAAACTTGCAAAGCAATATTCAAGATGTCATAGTTCAACAAACGCGACAGTTCTTCAATGATCTTGAAAACCGTGTGCAGCTGTTAGAGGAACGAGACGATCGTAATGTTAAACTCATGCGTAAAATGCAAGAGGAAATAGATTGCTTGAAGACAGAAAATGTCAATTTAAATGTTAGATTGGACAGTATATTGTCCATATCAGCTGTCGATACGAAAACGAAAGTTAAAAATAATGTGTCACAGGAGTACGCTAAAAATGAAGATGTATTATACTTGCCTGTATCAAGTAAAAGAGATTTACAAACAAAAAGTATAGATAACGGAGAACAAATGCAAGCAAGAGAGGTCGCTTATATACATGACGTCATAGGGATTCAAACAAAGAAGTTTAAAGAAAGGCAAAGTCGAACCGGTAAGTGTAATACACTGGGCAATAAACAATATACCATAGTTTACCTCTGTCATTGTTGACACCAAAGCGTATACACAGAAACTTATACGGATTGTGTTTGCTATCGTCATACTAACATATCATAAAAGATACATTATATATTAAAGGCTGGTGCAGTTTTTCCAAATTCCTGATTTAATAACAATGTTATTAACATTTTGCATTTGATAGGATTAAAAATAAACTGTTCAAACTAATTAGGTACTATATAACTAAGACACTGTTCCATATGCAATGAACCAGCATAGGATATCATCTATCGATTTACGGGTGAAATATAATTAAAACGGTTTATGTTTCTCACTTGTTAATTTGTTAAAAGTAATTACAGTATCAAACGCAACGCCGTTTAATTGTACGAACTAATGATCGAAAACAAATGAGTGTCAATTTGTCTTTTATTTTTTGATAGTTTTTTTCTTTCAAATGTACGTAGATTGCTTCAAATAAACATGTATTTTCAGAACCCGATGCTAAGAGATACGCCTTCTATGCTTTGCTTGCAAACGCAATACAGAATCCTAAGACAGATGCAAGTATTCCATTTGACGATGTACGGACTAATATTGGTGAAGCTTATAATAACAAAACTGGAAGGTTTGTTTGTCAACAAAGTGGAGTCTACGTATTCTCGTGGACAATTACAACATACACTGGGCATTCTATTTACACATTCCTTGTAAAGAATGGACAAACGATCGGTTATGCCGTGACGGGGGATAATTCTGTTATCTCAGACGCTGATGGCGGATCTGGCGTGGTTGAACTAAAAGCCGGAGATAACGTATGGGTAAAAGTAGGAGGCAAAAGTGCCGGTCCGGATATTTACATATATGGCTCGTTTTCCACTTTCTCGGGATTTAGAGTTTATTGACAGAATAACAAATGTAACAATGGTAATACTATTAAAGATTTCTTTAAAGAGATCAATCAGTTTTCAAGTTCGTGCATTATGTAAAGCATTTTAAGGCGTCACATGTGATGATGTAAGAGTATTCTTCCTGAACACCGAGTATTGCTTCACGTTCTGTAAATAAATAAGTTGTTAAAAATTATAAATCTTCCTTCTCTTCGCGGATTATAAAAAGTGCAACGCCCAAAAACCAAGTTATCACTTCATACAATAAACAACCAATTGGAACGAATTGTGCCCCACTTGTAGCAATTCTCTTCTTGTATTATTACGAGAGAGATTTTATGATTAAGCTACAAAAGGCGAACAAAACTTACTTGACCAATAGTTTTAATAGAACCTCCAGATATCTTGATGATATACTGAATTTAGATAACCCTGATTTTTCTAAATGTATCAAATTTATATATCCTAAAGAACTTAATCTTATCAAGGCTAACCAAAATGATAATTGTTCGCCATTTTTAGACT